>DWEM01000695.1:0-17398 GCA_018245935.1 Agara belti belti
CACAGAATACAGAGAAAGATTTACGACGGCACCAAAGAGAGTTCGAAAAGGACACTCCGATGATACGGAAGTGAAAACTGAGAAAATCGGTTAGTACCTTAGTTGTATAAATGAAATTTGTTTTAAAAATTTATTTCATATTTTATTATAATGACAACGGCATTACCTATTTGGTCTACAGAGGAAAGCATTACAAAGGCAGCAAGTGAAGTGGCTGAAGCGATCGGTGGGAATGTCAAACAGACTGAAGCCGAGTTACTGTCTAAAGTGCTTGGTAAAATCAACCAGACTTCCACTTCTTTGAGGTAAAAATTAAGTAGTTTAAAAAACAGAATTACACATTTATAACCCCGTAAAGTGCAAAAGTTTATAAAGGTTTGGTAGGCGGAAGTATCACTACTGCAGCTTTACTTATTTAAAAAAAATTGTGTTTCATGCTGTCAGGTGCGGATTCCAGTCATCTTAGTCCTCAAGAGACCCACACATCTACGGCTAACCTTTAATAGCCTTGATGCAAAATAATACTTAATGCAATGTACTAACAGTTCTATTCCCCTATAGTATACATAGGTACTGCTTATACTGTA
Organism: Agara belti belti; assembly: GCA_018245935.1. NCBI lineage: Eukaryota > Metazoa > Arthropoda > Insecta > Lepidoptera > Hesperiidae > Agara > Agara belti. The sequence continues at coordinate 588 of DWEM01000695.1, forward strand.
ATTATATTCATTTATTTATTTATAAATACCTAATGTGTCCTAATACAATTTTCTAAAAAAAACCCAAATTCTTATAATTAAAAGAACATGTTTAAATAAGTAAACAATCAGTGTATGTCATTTATTATATGAAGAACACACCGACAACTCACTCAATTGGCAAGGAAATACAATCGACTCTGTCATGGACATCATTGATTGCTCAGATAGTGAGGGTGTGGGGCCTTAGATATTTTTATTACGCCCAGACATAGCATAAACAAATGTTTGTCCTGGGCGGGACTCAAAACCACAATGTCTAGGTTCACTGTCATGGTCTCTAACAACTAGACCAAGACGCTAGTTGATCAATTATTGTTTAGTAACATAGGTTAACCTGTTTTGTTGCTGACATTAAAACCTTGTCTGTACTCAATATGGAACTCGTTTTCTGAAATTTTGTGTTGTTATTGTTATTAATATTAAAGTGATATTTGCTTGTATTACAGTGACCTCATTGTAGGTATGAAGGTGGACAGATCTAAAGAACCCGATGAACTCCAGCGTGGAGAGACGAGAGGGCAACAAGTAAGACGTTTGATAAACAGATCTAAAACCGAATCACAAACGGAATACAGCCAGCGTAGACCACAAACCACTGGTGAGACGGTCACCAGGAGGAGGCAAGTAAAGATTATATTATGATTATACATATTATGTATAATTTTTATGTAATAGTCAAATTTCACAACATCCTTTTTCAATAATAAGAAGTAACATTAAGTGATCCAGTCACATTAAATTTTTAAATGTTGTTGAAGTATAGAAATTTTACTTAGAAATTCATATGGTTTTCATTTAATTTAAAGGTTCCAAGAATGCCAATAAAAAGTTTAGTTTCAAATGACTGGTATAATTACAAGGTAACCCTCACATTTCGGTAAATGTAAAGTTTATATGCAAAATATGTTGTATCCAAATGGCTTTTTTCTTCACAACCGTTATGGTAATTTTCAACACAGTTGAATACTGACAGAAGATTAATCTATGTAATGAATATTTGTTTTTAGTATTATTCCTTTTAATAATTTGACATACTCGTTAAAAAAAGGAAATTCGCCTACCTGATTACGTTTGCGATGACGATACTCCTTGACCGGTGAAAAAAACTTATTACAAATATCCTTTTACAAGTGCGAATATCACATACGTGTTCGTAGGAGCGACACTTAAAAACTAAAGAACATAAAACAGAAAGAAATAAGTACCACTTTAGCTTCAAGTTTAAATTCAAACTATGCAATTGTGCAGTGTCCTAATGCAGCGTTTTCGTGTAAGGCGGTTAACATGTTAAAACTAGTTCGTTCATAATTGATAGTTAAGAAAATAAAGCTCCGATCACATTTTTGCCAAGACGGTAGGCAGGTACTAGCGTAATTTTTCTGTTGCTCTGCATTGTATATTGAGTATTTAATTATATATTGGAAAATTAAGTTTAGCAGCAGATAAAAATAATTTCCCGATATATGTATCAATTTCAATTAAATTTTCTTATATAAGTTTGTTAATACCCTTTAATTGGCTAAAAGAGGTATTAAATGCAATTGTTTTAGCGAAACTAGCGTAATGACCATCAACCTAAAAAAACTACCGTGTTTATTTTGCATTATAACATTGAATTATTTAATTAATTATATATTAATACTAACACAATATACCTAGAAAAAAGGGCATTATTGTAATTACAGCTGTGTACTGTATTCAAGGTAGAAAAATATTAGTAAAATTCATATCAATTCACATGTAGGCGGCCGCATCTTTCATAATCCAAGTGATTAGATTGCTGTAAATTATTACTGTGCGGGCATTGCCCGTACAAACATTTTTACTGTTTCAGTACTTATAAGAAATTGGGATCGTAAAATTGTGAGGTTGTCTTAATTTTCAACTGTTTATAATGTTTATTCTTTCATTTCACAGTCTGCCGCAGCCAACTGAAGTAAACGTATTCAGTGGGCAGCCGTTGGGCATCTTTCAAACGACGGAACAGAATTATGGCACGAAACTGGACGTGTGGGACAGCTTGGAGCGGCGCGAGGTGATGCTGGCCACGCTGCAACCGCCAGCGAACTATTTCCAGAAAATGATATTGTGGACCGACCAGGGCAAAGTGTGGAAGTTCCCTATTAACAATGAACAAGGTGAGTAAAATTTTTAGTAATGTAAATAAGCGGTGTGAATAGGCTTGCGTTTGACTCTGAGTTCACCCGAAGGTAAGGGAGGTGCATTATAGCATGTAGCTAATATAGTACACTTGCCGAGACAATGCCTATTCACTATTGTTTTAAATAATCGCAAGTTATAGGTTAGATTTGGTAAAAAGATTAGTTCGGTTCGGTTTTTTCCGAGCGACACGCTTAATGTATCCGATAGATTGAGATTTTTAATGTATACCTGTGTGTTGAATTTCAATATATTTAATTGACTCAAATATTTCTTATAGGAATGGAAGAGGAAAATGATGTTCATTTCTCTGAGCATATATTCCTGGACGCGCATTTAGAAGGCTGGTGCCCAGCGAAGGGACCGATTCGCCACTTCATGGAGCTAGTTTGCACGGGGCTCTCGAAGAACGCTTTCTACACGGTCAAGGAAAAGAGGGATCATATCATGTGGTACAAAGAATACTTTGTATCGAAGAAGGATTTACTTAACGAAGTCGGTGCGTGGGATATGCAATCCTCAAGTGAAGATTCCACCGCCGCAGGGAAATCCGCATCGCCATAGATAATTGTTATATGTATAAATGTTTTAATTTAAATAAACTATAGATTACATTTACGTCTGATTTCATTACCTGTCCAATAGTAACATAACAGAAATGAAAATTAAACAGAAATTAATGTTGTGAGATCAAAATTGTTCAAATATCAAAATAGTAGTTTCTTATCCAATTCTGGGGCTCTAGACTCGAGTTTAAAACATGGCATTATCTTTGATTTGTCTATAATGGCACACAATGGCCTACAGTTGTACAAACCCAGTAGATACCCATGAGTAGAAAAATTAAGATGTTTTGTAAAGTAGGTAAATTTATTTAGGAGTATGCTATGAAAGGTTAAAAAATAAGAAAGACACTTGGATATTTTTATTAATTCACTTTATTGCACCTATGAAAGTACACTTCGTTGCTAACGATCGATGTTTCAAGACATACCTCTCACATTTATGTGACGCATATTTTGAGAAATATTGGCAAAAATGATAATAATGTAAAAATGTAACACATCTGTTGGCTCCATCTTGCACTCGCAAGAATATCGCGCCTCTTTCGAGAAGGGGATGACGCAATTTTGCAATACAAATATAACATTACCTTTTATAACAACATTAAATGAACAATGCTTGTCGTTTCACTACGAGTACCCAAACAACTGTTCGTACCTTTAAAAACAAGGAACTCATTACATCTAAGTACATATTCTTATATTAATTAATCGTCGTATACTTTAAAAGCCTCCAAAAGTAGGTATCCAAATAAAAAAAAACGAAATAGTAAAAAAAATTAAACATACTTAAAAATCATATTAATTTGTACACATTGCATTGCTGAGTATGTATGTACACATTCCACGATTAACAATATATTTCCGGAACAAACGGAGCATTCGGCTTGAAACAATTGCGCGGTGTTGTATTCTTTGTATCGTAAATCGCATCTTTTTTATTATCATTATTGGGGAATATTGGATAGTAAATATTCAAATTGAGTAACATTTTGTGCTATATGACAATCTTTGTGCATTTAACTGAACAAAAGTAGTGAAGATAAGATCATTAATTCCAAGAAAATAGAAACGAAAAGGACATATCGATATTTTGTAATTCGATTGAAAAGTTGAGAAACAAATTGACCAATCACTACTCACTAGAATCTTACAATGTCGATATTAGTATTCATTATCATGAAAACCAAAAACAATTTGCATTTTTTTTAAAGTATAACCTATATAAGTTAGGTTAGGTGTAACCTATGAGTGAACGTAACTTTCGAAAAGTGGCCAGATAATAAAAAAAAAAAACTACATGGAATGTAGATAACCGTAAACACGAAGGAAGACAATATACGAAGCATTTTTCATACAAAACTGGATGACACGTGGCCATATTTTACAACTACTTATGGGCGCACTAAAATGCTATAAAATTTTCTTCTTTTTCAAGTAACGATACCTTTTTTTATTAGGGATTGGACATTGGGCACCAAACAAATCAACAATTATTTGAATAGTACTATAGGGAAGTCTGATTTATTTTGTTAGAGAACATATTTTATGGCAATCTTTTAGATTGATGGAATGTGTCATTATTACTTTAGTTTTGTTAATTCATTTTGTGCGATAATACACCGTAAGGTGTTTGTCATGGTAATCCATAATTTTTAGTATCTTGCAAACATCACCTCATACACTTCGAACAATGGGAATGTATAGCCAGATTGTTTAGATATCTATATATTTGTCATAAAGACCAAGATCTATGATATTTATGAAAAAGACGTAACAAACGTGTGAAATAATTTTAATACAGACATTAAATAAGTGTTGCCACAACTTGCTACGCTCTTCACCATAGCAACACATTTCTTCAAAGGTATATAATTACTTCGACCAGATGTAAGTCAATTGGGCATCAAATTAATTAGAAACAATCTATTGACAGGAAACTTCGGCTTGAACGATAACCAATTTCATATTTTGTATCTTCAGTAATGTTATTTATATACTTCGCGCAGTTATTTGATATAAGAAATTACCATCTACCACTAATGTATAATCCGAATTGACCTTTTAACTACACACTATGCTATTTAGGATCACGGAGCATATAACTCCATTAATAATAATAAGGTTATGGAACGCAATTGTAGTGTTAAATATGTAAAAAGTACTCGAAAGCGCACACTGTGTTTTGCAATGCGACAATTTTAGATACCGAAACCAATATATTATATTACTGAGCACCGGGCAAAGAGCATTTACATTCACATAATAGAGTCAGAATTTCTAGTAGAAAACAATGCACCTTATTGTAGAATAATATAAGTCATGTTGGAACAACTAAGCCTATTATTAATAACATTGGATAAATAGGATTAAAACACTATTTGTGATGTTTGCGTTATGGCTTATAAGTATGATTGTCGGTCAGTCGATTAGTAGGACAGGATAGCATTCGAACGGTGTGGGCTTATTTGATTTGAATCTGTTATCGATAGAACGAGCCACTGACCTCCAGTTCAAAATACAATACATATTAATAATAAAAATACACAAATGAAACAAATCATATTATCGCATCACAGAACAAAGTACAGCTCGGGGGTTAGGTATCGTGTGATGATAATAATAATACCATGAAGCCCCTAGCAGGGTAGGCAGAAAACACGTGTGATGTTACTTGTACCTTCCTATCGAGAGTAAATAACATTAAAGTTGAAAGAGAATAGATTAGGAAGATGTCGAGAACAGTTTCAACTGTCGTTGTATTGTCATAGTGGAGAAGTTCCTCGTAAATTGACATCGCTCCAGTGGACGGCAGAGTGGCGCGGGCTGCTCGCGCTTACATCACCTGGAACGGAACCGAGCTCAATTTTATTGCGATAGAAAAACAGGAGAAAATAGAAAAAAAATACACATCAGTGTTACGTGTTCTAAGCAAATTGAAAATAACACCGACTAAACAAATATAGACTGATAAGTTTTGAAATGGACTAGGTAACGTTGGAGCTGGCTGAGATATTAGCTTTAACCAAAACACATGCGTACACTACAACGATTTAATACTGAAGAGATTTTACATACAAACCTATCTATATATTTGAAATGAGGAAAAGAGATTGAAGTAAAAAAAGCAGACGGAGAGTGAGAAATAACGAGAATAGAATAGAGTTGGGTGAGAACAAGAAAAAAAATGGTTTTACATAGACTTTCGAGGAAAAGAGTATAAAGTAAGAAATAGACAGAGAGTGAGAAATACCGAAAGTAAAATAGGAGTTGTGTGAGAACGCGAGAACGTGTGTTTGTATGAGATATAGAAAGAGAGCGACCTGCAGGATCTGGCTGGCCTCGAAGGCGGTGCCGGGCAGCAGCACGATGGGCGCGGCGACGCGGCCCGCCTCCACGCACACCATGTTGGGGAACTCGTCGTCGCCGAAGTCCGGGATCTCCTTCGCGTACTCCGCCCACGGGTTCCAGATCACTGCAACACAACGCCGCACGCTACAATATGCCGTAGGCACAATTAGTCGCGGTCGATTCATAGTTCCATTGCGTATCATTTACAGAAAGCCGAGGACATTTTTTACTATTCACAGACATCTCGATGACTTTAAATATAACAAAGTAATGAATAAACTAAAACCATTTATATTCGCGTCCTGCATTTTAGAGCCTTGTTTTATATATAACATTGATCTAGCAAACAGGCAGACGGGCCACCTATAGACATGTGCAACACCAGAGGGGTCACCCATGCGTTGTCCGTTTAAAATCATTTTTTATTATTATTCAAGTTAGCCTCTAAGGTAAATAATAAACTGTAATAAAACGCAAGCGCATCATCACAGTACAAACAAATATGCGGCAGGCAATGTACTGACCGGTGTCAGGGAAATTGTACTTCTGTATCCTCATCTTGCGGCCGCTGACGACGTTGGTGATGATGTGCTCCTGCATGGTGTTCTGGTAGATGCGGTCCGTCCACTCGTTGATGGTCACCACCTCGCGCGTCTCCTGGTACACCGCGCCCTCTCGCGTCTGTTGCGATTTATTGCACATTTTTTTTTTATTCGATTCCATGCAGGCCCCACGGTCGCGTGGCTAGAGACCCTGACCGCAAAATCGGGGCTCCCGGGTTCGCTTCCCGCCCGGGACAAATATTTGTACGATGAGCACATTTGTTTGGTGTGTCTGGTCGTAATGAAAATATCTATATAAGTATTATATTGTATGTGTATATGTATGTTTATCAGCTGCCCGGTTACCGTAGTACAGGCATTAAATTGCCAAATATGGAATCAGATAGCCGTGTGTGGAATTGTCCCCAGACGCATCCTATACCCAGCATAGTAGGGTGGTGGGCTTTGTAAACCGAAGTACAGGGTGACACCTGGTTCGGTAAACAACGCTTACGCTAGTCATTGCAAAGTCTTTGCCAGATATTGATGAAACTGTTCTGTTTAAATAAATAATGTTATTATTATTACTGTTACGATCGGTTACCTTGTCAATGAACATGCAGCCGTGCATGCCGGTGATCTGGCAGCGGCGCACGTCCGGCACCTTGAAATACGTGTGCAGCAGCAGCTGGCAGCTGAACGTGAGCTCCTTGCTGGGGTTGTACACGCCGATGTTGAAGTGCAACTCCTTCTCGCGCAGGATCAGCCGGTACGTCAGTCTGAACCTGCCAAAGGAATTAATTCTTCCTGTCAATTGCCCGGTCATCCTTGCAACGAGACTTTCAAAATGTAATTCGGTTCAGTCATCTCCGATGCCACCCTTAATACAGCTAGCCGATGCGGCCATTGACGGATACGTCAAGGAAGACATCTATCATCATCTGAACCTGCTGCCGTATCGATACCGTTTATATATATATATTTATTAAAAGCCAACTGACATCTTGTCAAGTCACAGAAGTTGTGGATCTGGGAATCCAAAGATCACTTATATGAAATAATCCTGGGGCGGAGTTGTAACGATGATATCACCGACCTTGGAAATGATAAAATTGCAAGTAAAACGGAATAACAAATGGACAGACTTCAAATGTCGCCTTTAGATGAATAGCAAGATACAAAAATCTGAATCTTGATACTTGATGACGCTTTGATACTTGAAGATAAACTCAAATAAGCAATAGATGTGATCCATTAAATGGATGGGTAATCACTTGAATACCGATTTATTTAGTGTCGTTGTATTTCATTTGGAAGGATCTGGAAGGCAGACTCGCCAGGATAGGATCTGTTCCGAATTACTCGTCAAAAGTTGTCTTATACGGCTGATTGTATAATATGCGAGAGGTAGATGGAATAGTCTACCAATACGCAATCGGCCGGCGTGGTGGACTATGGCTTAGATCCCTCTCACTATGAGAGGAGACGCGGTCCAGCAGTGGAACAACAAAAGGGTCGAAATAGTAGATGGAAACGCACTGGAAATGCCACATGGAGCGGGTGAAGTCGTCGTCCATGAGGCTGAAGACGGCCTCCACGTCGCCGCTGGGCAGCCGCTCGGGCATCTTCTCCACATGCCAGCGCGCCACCCGCGCGAACCCGTGCTGCGGCCCGAACGCCCATTGTCCGAATTGAGCTGCAATTTCATATCATTATTTATCCATATTGTTAACGTTTAATAACCCTGTTTATGCGTATGAGGATAATATACTCACGAAACACAAATGGTATTCCGCCTCGTATCGCCCGTTTCCCGTCGAATACGGCCTGCTTACTGAAAACGATGAAACGTGTCCGTTTTAATAAGAACAACAATTAGAAATGGACGCAGGCACAAAGTACAAAACAAACTCGAAACGCAACAAAGGGAACAAGTTCGACAATTCGAAGGGTCTTCGAAGAGGTCTCAAAGAAAATTGTTTAAATGCTACGGAGTTGTGAAGAAGGAAAAAACTTATGAAAGTTACACCAAAAAAATATCGTTAACAAAATTTCAAGTTGTAATATAATTTGTTTCGTGCTCATGAAAGTCGATGTTTTTTCTATTGAAAAAAATATAATGCAAACAGAATTTATTAGCTTGTCACCAGATTAAGGAGTCCCCCTCGCAGCCGCAAATAGTACCTTATCTTTGTTTACATGTCACGCAATCGTTGATAAGTAAACATGTTACTGACACAATAATACAAGAGGCTCAACTAATGCGTACTACACGTTTCGAATTTCCCCAAACAATCCAACTGCGTATGTTACGAGTACAATACAACGTATATGGATATTACGAAGCGGCGAAGTCTAGCGGGCCGCGAGCAGCGCGCCACCGGGCATTACCATCCAACTCACGTTTGGAACAAGATCAATTTTAGCGGTTGCATTCCGACGCGACCGGGGGACGCTGCAAAAAGCACCCTTATATTATAAATGCATCAGTGGTCAGGTCCGCGTCGCGACAAAAACGCAGCCGGAGCGAGCTACGTATAAATTATTTATGCCATTTTTAGCATTTCGGAGTTTCCGACGCGACTGGACAGCGGCTGGCGGCCTCGTCCAGTCGGTGCCGGCCTGTCGTCGACATATTGGCCAATGGAGTGCGCACTCGCAACTACCTACTGGATTATCCCGCATATACCCCGCCGTCATTGTACCGCGGTGTGTACCTACATGCGTTTCATTTATCATGGTGTGCGTTTTCTTTTTAATTACAAAAGTATTGTTCATTTCTACAGGTGTACAAGTTACATGAATATAAAAAAAATAGAAGCAATCCATAAATCAACGGAGCAATAATTACTACTAGTGACCTATATCATGATAAAGAAATATTAAAATGATTCTTTTGAATACAACACACCGAAGCAATAACGAGTGTATAAATCGCCTACTGATTATAACGAATACAAATAATATTGCGAACAGTGTGTAATTATACGTAAGTAATATTCTATAAGCCAAGACTCCGATAGATTAATGCAAATCGATTCATGTAATGCAAGTAATAAATAAGATGACACCTACGTAATAAACAGTCATACTGGTACAAGGATTTTACATGTAGATGACTTTAGCTATAACATTATCGGCGTTTGAGCAAAACTGTCGAACAAAAAGTTTCCATTTACTTTAAGATGGACAACTATAGCGACTGAAAAATATGTGTTTTCATTATAGTACAGTCGCGGTAAAGATAGCGATCTTAATTGCAATAAAGTAAACCGGCACTTGCAATTATATATATTACCGATTATTGACCGGTAAACATAGCCGTACTGGTTGAATAAAGGATTGAGAAGCCAAACCTGATGGAGCGCCGTACGGCGACGAGAAAATCGCATGAAAATTACACCGGCGGTCGTAAACGATAACAGACAACAAGGGCAGACAATTTAATAAATGCCAATTACACCGCGAGACAGCGCGTTTTGACGACGAGAACGTCGTACACGAATACTCGAATGCTTAAGTTCGAATGTAAAAAGCATGAATTGCTGTGCGTTAATGTGACTGTTCGCGAGGGCCTTAATTGTCGGCGGTATCAACTTTTGAGGCGACAATCGAGACAATCGAATAGATTCCACGAAGCAGCGGGGACTAGATAAACTTTTAATTAGAGATTCCGGATGGAATTCCGTCATGAGCGCTCGCCGTCCGGCTCGATACATTCCCGCTTCGGCATCGGCTAAGTTTTTACCGCCGCGCAAACTCGTTCCGCTCCGCCATTCTCCACCCTTACGTACGACAACAATAAATATAGCTCGGATGCCGATTGATCTCAATCGATAATTGTTTCAATTCCGTTTTTAGGTTGACAGGTTTTTGAAGACCTGTCAACATTTGCTGATTAATTAGCGGGGGATGACGAATCATTCCTGAGCACAATAATTTAATTATAAGATTCCATATTTGAAAACGGAGCATAATGAGGCCAGGGAATTATAACAATAGAAAGCCCCGAATGATATTCAGAATATGCGAAACAAGAAATCCATTCGGAATCGATCCATATTTATATAGACGTAGCGTAAAGAGCAGAATACGAACGATCAGGTTAGTGAATATCGATCGTGGAACGGCGCGCTAATCGGCGCAAGCGCACCAAGTCGGTCGATCGGAATATTGCACAAAAACGCCATGACCCGAGACAATGTCTTGCGACGGGCTCTCATACTTATTGTTCTCGACTTTCATGAACTGTTCCAGTAAGTCGCTCACCGTGTTCTCAACATTGTTGTCGGATTACCGTTCTCGCGCGACGCGTCCCCGTAGCGGTCGTCACCGCGCTGTCGCATGACAAACTAGCTCCCTTATAATTAGTTCGAGACTGTAACGAATAGAACCAGTTATGCCCGTGAATGGTATTCCATTAATATCGGACGAGCGGCTCGTATCTACCCGCGTCGGGGACTCGCCGGGAAGTTATAAAAATTATAAAATGCGACCGTCGATAAAACTGTAATGACAATTAATTGTTTTGTTTCTTTTATCTGATACTTTTAAACGTAACAATTTAATATCCATAAAGTGGTTTTTGTAATGAAGCTATCTAGATCGCTGTATATTTATTATCTTTATGGTGACACGCTCATTATCGAATTTAAAATCTCGCGTTTTATTAATATTTTTTTTATGAGTATTTAAAGCGTAATAAATTGTCATGAATTAAAACAACGTTACGTTGATCGCTAAATTTAAGTTCGATTTAAGTTTATTATGAGACTGTATAAAATGGCGATATGTACATTTTAAAGCGAAATGCGTCAGTTCGCTCGATTCAACTTGTTATTTTTTAATAAAGAACATGATGACACTATTAATATTCCGCCACATTACTTACAGACAACCACCGTAAAATGCATTACGGTTTGATAAAATAAAACGCTACGAAAGCGGGCCCGTGGGGAGATTAGAATAAATAAATAAAGTAAAACCACAGTTATGCAAAAGGGACAGAGCAATCGTTACGAGGGGGCTACGCTACGTGCATTTCTGCAATCACCCCCCAACTCATTAAATGAATAATCTAATTATTCTAACAGGCATCGATACAAGAAAGCCCGGTGTGACCGTGACAAAAAGGAACAACGCAATGGAACCTATTTGAAGCGCTACCGAGTTAATGACTCGGAGCGTGTTACTTTGACATATTAAGAGGAGGCCGTAAACTGGTTTGGAGACAAAAAAAAATGTACAGTGCATACAGGCTGATGGTACTGTGCAACGACAAATTAAAGGTCGCATACACGATGCGACAGTGCGGCGCGCAATTAGAACTTTTAGACGGCGCGCGCCCCCGTGCCCGCCGGGGATATTATCATTAGTTTCCATGAAAAAGGAAAAGGTAACAGATGACATTAAAGCGCACAGCCTACGACGGGACAGGTAATGCTAACCACATTGTCGGGTCTCGTCGTATAATGTACACCACGAAGCGATAACGCGAATTGATAAAACACTCAATTAACATTTACTCATCGTCCTTTATTTACACGGTGTGTTGATAGCATTGGCTTCTACTGCCAAATGCGTATGAGAGATCATCGTGAACTTGTACCATTCCATTACGAAACACGGTCTATGTTTAGTTTTGGAATCCTTGAATGAGCCGTTGTACGGGCTTCTGGCGCTACAGCCTTTTGAATATCGCCATACCTAGCCAGAGCGCAACCTTCATGACCTAAGTGCTCGTAAATATAAGTCAAACAAAATACCATAAGTTGTAATCTGTTTCAGTACCTTCTTATTCATATCACTACTCGATAGCGGACACTGTACCGACTCCCTCGCTTTATTTATGACAGGTCAGCAGCAGTCGACGCTCAAATAAAATTAAATTAAAGATGTCCCCTTAAGTTTCGTGATTAATTCGATGTCGCCATATCTTATTTCCTCTGCGCATTGCATGACATCAAGAGCAAAAAACACTTTCCGTTTTTTATTTTGCTTTTTAATTAACCGCGTATTACTAGACTCACATTTAATCGTGAACAAAATAACGATAATATAATAACAAATTTAAAATGTTGATTTCTGCTCTGTTCATTGTTCTATCAAAGAATGTGTAGGTACCTAGGTACCTACATATGTAATACAAGTAGGCAAATCGAAAGCGATGACAAGGAAATTACTATGTGAATCAGTCCTTTTGTTATTCCTTTTATACGGGTAATGAAAAGCAAACATAATTTGCCACGAAAATATATCATATGAATATCGAGAACTGCGTACCTACTTTTACGTCCAATGTCGTGTACAATTTCCCTGTACAATTATTAAACGCAACTAGACAAAAAAAAAGAAGACGAGAACGTCCTCAGCATTCTGAATGTAAACAGAGAGTTAACGATGGCCTACTTGATGGGATTTAAATTAAATTTTTTTCCCGTATCGGTGCTAAGGAGAGAAACATTAAGGTGAGTAAAAACGTTGTTAATAATCGAATTATTATGAAAATGTGATTTTATCGCGTAAATAGCCGTTGTAGTGGATCGTTTGACAATCTCGTGCCGCTCGGTCGACCATCGGCGATATCTATATCTATACTTCTATATCTATATCTATTTCTATATCAATTCTATACTAATATTATAAAGAGGAAAGATTTGTGTGTGTGTGTGTTTGTGTGTGTGTTTGTGTGTGTGTGTGTGTGTATGTGTGTGTGTTTGTGTGTGTGTATTTGTGTGTGTGTGTGTGTATGTAACGAATAGGCTCAAAAACTACTGGGCCGATTTCAAAAATTCTTCCACCATTTGAATGCTACATTGTCACTGATCAATATAGGCTATACTAGCTCTTGCCCGCGACTTCGTCCGCTTGAACTAGTGTCTTAATAAAAGTATCGTAGAAAATGAAAATTCTGCCCAAAGTCACTATTCCACAAACAAACTACAAACTACGGACAAAAGCTAGTTTAGTATACAGGCGATATATTATGTGTACGGAGGTAGGCAAGTGAGAATATGTTTCATTAGTTTTGTAAGTGCGCTTGACGAACAGGTTCGTATGTCTGATCGCAATGTTTTTACATCGTATTAGACACTATAAAGATGAATAACGTCTAGTACTATCCTATCCTATTAAGGAAAACACATACCTATTATATTAATATTAGTTTGCATTGGTAGGTGTTTACAGACTTAAGTTTCTTGCAGATCGTATGAAAATTTTACAAATAAATTACATGCATGATGCTTGAGAAACACAAAGAGTACATATTAAATTTTCCCCTTTGTAATCGTGCTGATGAAAGATATAAATTAAATAAAAGGAACAATGCGATGATGCAGTTAGAAATCACGAAACGAAACAATCTGTAACCTTCGCTCGAAACGTGGCCGATTAGAAGAGTTTTCGTCACTGCGAGTTGAAAAAAAGGGTGTTGGACGGAAGCGGGCTTCAGAGATGCAAATTTGATTCCAATCAATCTATCTGACAACTATTAATACAGCGTCCACGAAAAAGACAAAACGTTTATTTGCAGATGTATGGACATTTAAAGATTTTGCAAAATGCTTAGATCAATCGATAATTTGCCATTTACGGCGTATACATTTTGGAAATGGTAAATTAACTTTAGAAAGGTAAGTGTTTAAATCAAAACAGCTCAACTCAACAACAACAACAATTAGTAACAATTTCAACAACAATTTCCTCAATATATGTAAGTAGATAGGTACTGTCTATGTCATAGAAAACGTTGGTCGTGCGGCAGCCATTATAATATAATAGTTTCTATTCAATTGAAAAGGGCCGGAATATCAAAAGTAAACGGATTATTTGTGTCGATCCAAGCGTATTGCTTTGATTAGTGACAGAATATGTGGTAACTATAGAAGGTAACGACAGTAGATAACGACAGTAGGTAACGACAGTAGGTAACGACAGTAGGTAACGACAATAGGTAACGCCAGTAGGGAACGCCAGTAGTTAACGAACTGTCGTTACCTACCGTTACCTAACCTACCGTCGTTACCTAACGAACTGTCGTTAATACCTACTGAGGTAACGACAATAGGTAACGCCAGTAGTTAACGCCAGTAGTTAACGACAGTAGGTAACGCCAGTAGGTAACGCCGGTAGGTAACTATGTACATAAGTCACTGTTAAAAATGTCCAAGACACCGACAATGTGCGTAACGCGGATGAAAATTGTGGCATTTATAAATCATGGTGCTTAGGAACTGGTAACCTTCGATCGGAGCGCGGCCGATTGAAAGTGTTTTTGCCGGGACACGCGTAGGCGCAGCGCACGTGTCCGGAGCGGGCCGATTTCATGAGACGCGGTTATCTAGTAGTAACGTGTACTTGTTACCAACGGTGGTACGATTTGAATGTGATGCACGAATTAAAAGAAAACTGACAGGAACACGATAAGGTGAACGATTGAAGCAATTGGAACTGTGAAAATTGATAAAACAATTTTTTGGAATGTCTATAGTTTGAAATTGGAAAATTCGACGCTTACTGTGCTCGGGCGGTACTCCCAATGTGTGGTTATTTATGAGACCGAGAAGGCGACACTGGGACTGGATATGTTCCATTCCAACCGAATCCTCAAGTACTCGTATAGTAATTGACGTGTAACTTAAAGTCGCTTGTGGTAAAGCCAGAATGCATAATGCATATAGTGGCTCATTAATTTCAATGCATGAATAATGAAAAAATCTAGAACTATTTTGTTAAACTTATAGTCTTATATTGTTCCACTGATGAACACGAGACTCTACTCCTCCGTTTAAGGCTTTAACCACGCTAGCCAAGTGCGGATTGGCACTTCACAAATCTTGAAGAACATTACTTTGTACTCTAAGGTGTGCAGGTTTCCTCAGGATGTTTCCCTTCACCGTTATAACCGGTATTATTTGATATTAAAACTGAGACGTTAAATATTTCTTTTTAATCCCCAGCTTATTCCTTTGACCATATTATAGTCTCGCTGATGAATATAAAACCGTAAAAACGCAACTGTAAAAATCGTTAATGCAAACAGCATTAAAACAATCGAAATTAAATAATCAGCACTAGTAAATATTATGTATAAAACAAAAACACATGCAATCCTATACATCACAGAGCAACAGAACAAGTTAAAAAAAATCCCAAGCTGTATCTTACATATTTTATGGTCATAATTAAAAAGTAGGCCCGTGTGTAAGAATATCCTTGTTATTTATAAATGTCCACGTGAAAACGCGAACACATCATTTAATACCATTAAAATTATACACAAAACTAATAACACTATATAAACATCAAGATGTACGATCGTAAATGATATACCTACTCGGGGACACCGCTGCACCTGCCACTTGACGAATTTCACGAAACTACATTTTGTTTTCCGACGATATTACATTAATATCGCGATAAGACCAATACGGCGGTGCTAATTAAGGGGCTTGCGCACTTACGCGACAAAAAAAATAAAGAGTTTCGTTACTCTGTTCGCGCACGACGATTAAGTAGATTCGTATCGATTGTTATCTGCGTTATAGTATAACAAGGGATAATTGCGATAGCCGGCTCGTCGACGACGGCTCGGCCACGGCTACGCAACCCCTACTTACCTTAAACAATGTAATCGCTCGATGCTATCGAAAAACGATTACAAACTGGATATTATCGAGTATCCAATCCAAATATCATAATGGCCTTGTGACCGGTGATCTCGACCGCGTGTCCCATTAGAATCGTTTATTGTATCTTCTTTGAATCATTCGTAAATTAAAATTGATTTATTGAATATAAAACTGATTCATTGTAGATAAATAAGATAATGAAGTAAATATAAAAAAAATGACAATATAATCAATAAACAAATGTCACAGTTAATCGATTTTACATTTCAATATACTTGGCAAATATAATTGATCAGCCGATAATTAAAAACGTGGATTATTGGTTCTACATTCTACATCATTGGTGTAATCCAGCGCACTGCGTCGAAAATGTATCAACAAAAAAAACGTAACATCACGCCTGTATTCCCCGAAGGGGTAGGCAGAAGAGTGTAGTATACCCCCACATTTCACCAGTTACGTTTAAGTCCCACAATGAAATAAGTGGTGAGCCTATTGCCATGCACCGGGCCCTCATCCAG
>DWEM01000696.1:0-17395 GCA_018245935.1 Agara belti belti
TCACGAGTGACCGCTCCCGCCCATGGACATCTGCAACCGACCTCTGATAGGGCTCTAGGGATGGGACTGTTAGTATGAATACAGTTAATAGGTGTTAATAGGAATTAGTTGGTGAATATTCGTTAGTAACAGAACTGCAGGAATGGGACTGTTAGTAACATTTGTCCAGTTAGTATCTGTTAGTGAAAGTGCAGTTAGTATTTGTTAGCATCCGCCCTATCAAAGGTCTGTCACCGATGCGGCACTGCTCTTGAGGACTGAGATGGTCGCCTCTAGTATACACGTGGACCGGCGTCCACTCCCTTCAAACCGAAACACAAATTAGAAAAACAATTGCTTCACGGCAGAAATAGGTGTGGCGGTGGTACTTCCCAGGGCGAACCGTAGACAGGTTCTACCACCTCCAGTTCTACCAATTATAACCATTGCGACAACTTAACACGCGAGCATCCGTTTCCGACTTAGGCAATTGCCTGTTATTGGTAACCGATAAAAAATATCTATACATATTACTTAAATTTTTTTTAAAACATGTATACAATTAGAAAGATAGACAAATGAAGATAGATCCGCAAAAAAAACATAGATCGACCTCTTATCTTGTGGGCTGATGAACGGAGGAGAAAAACAGCAAACCGCAGTTTTCAAAAAACTTAAGAGCTGCCTAGTTCTACGGTCCCGTCCTTCAATATTATACTCGTACACGGCAGAGAACATTAGCAGACTAGATGGGGCGGTACCTTTTAGTCTTGGAGTGCGCCAAAATATTTACGGCCTTAAACACAATTGAATACGATCCCTTTTGGACTACAGCTTAAAATTCAAACGTGACAATCTAGATTCGACCGTAATTTCATAGAAATATGGTACATATTGAAACGATTGTCGTTCAGTTGTCGATTGTAGTGTAGGATAATTTTGTCCTTACAATCATAGGCCGGGTGGCGCAGAGGTAGCGCGTTGGGTCTCACAACCCAGAGGTCCGTGGTTCGATCCCACGTCCGGCTGCTAGAACGTCATTATTAACGGCTTTAATTTTTGCCTACATTTTATCTAATTTCAAACGATAAGTTCTAAAACGAAATTCACCAAAAATCTTACTTTTCACATAGAATTATTTTTTTTAGCCCTATTTTATTCTTTTATTAGTCTTGTTGACAGTGAAACTGGAAAGAAAATAGATTTAAAAGAAATCATTTACAAACGTATTGCTTATATTTTAAAGCAATATATTCCAGCAACACCCGCATCACCTTAACAAAAATTTTAAAACCCTTAATAATAATTAACGTTCAGAAGAGTCAATTTTTAACAATCCAGAAATTTTATAATTACTTAAAATAGAGATAATGTTTTACAAATTCTTACACTATTAATATATTGCGTTTAAATTAATTTTTACGGGCACTTTATTTATTAGTGTTCTGATCGGGCCATATAGTTCAGTTTCTAAGCCTAAAAGTTGAGCCGGGTGTTGTTGGTCCAATTTAAATCAAATATTTGTGTGATCAGAAGTAATCTTAACTGGCTAGGAAAAAAAATAATACGTCACAAATTTCGTATTTAACCTTCCCATTACCCGTGAGTTTCGCGGGCGGTTTCAAATGGCGGACACAGAAGCCAAATATAAGTTCCGTTAACTCCTTTTCTACAACTTTCACATTGGCATATATCATGTCACGCCATTTTTTTGACTCTATTGTTGGTCCGCTGCTGGACCGGGTCTCCTCTCATAGTGAGACGGTTGTAGGCATTTACTGATCGCAAATATATATAAACTAGCTTTGCCCGCGGCTTCGCCCGCGTGGAAATCATTGTATCACAAAGTTTTTCCCGCGTAAATAACGACCCCGCAGGAATTCTAGAAAAGTAGCCTACCATATATGTATGTATGTTGTTCCACCACCACGATATAAAATCGATAATTTTTTAATTAAACGATTATTTACAAATCGATTTAATTTAAAGACAGAAATATCGATTATTTAATATCAGAGTTTTTCCACTCCAAATCACATGCCCACTCAGGCGAGCACCTCGCAGCAGCTTCCCCGCGTCGTGCTTCCCATTCTATGTGTAACTTTTCGTTGCGGGTAATTTTGAATCTATGATATCTCCTAAAGTATTTATTATAATGATGTACTGTAAATCACAATTTCAATCTAGATGAAATGCCAAAGGTGACTATTATATTTACTTTGATGAAGATTAATACCAAGTTGGAGAAAATACATTAACAATAATCCGATAAATTCAAATTTAAATTAAATATATTAAAATGGTTACTGTGGCTCAATCTTAATAGGTAAACATATACTCTCGCGGACTTTTTTGTAGGTTTTTTAAAGGACAATGTTTTTGTAAAACATTTTTTCTCTCTATGTCATAAGGTTGAGTCAGCGCACGCCAAATAAGCGTACAGGAAGCCAATTTTCGGCGACCTTTTCGTAAAACAATCAAATTCCTGGAAAAATTAAACATGAAAAGGGAGAAAAAAGTATCCTATGTTCATACCAAAACCCTCAAGTATCTTTATATGAAATTTCATCACAATCGGTTTAGCGGTTTGGCCGTGATGTCGTCAGAGACGGACAGACAAACAGTGTTACTTTCTTCTTCACAGTTGCTTCAGCTCCAGCTAGAGCCGACAATTTCAGGTGAATGGAAGCTGACTGAAATTCCTTCGTATCGTAAGTACTTAATAAACAAATACGATCGCATTAGTACATATCAACTACATTTAGAACATATATAAAACATTTAGAACATTTAGAACATATTAAAACGAAACTTAGCATAAAAGATTTTAAAGCTGTTATAAAAATAATAATAATTCGGAACGCGTTCCTAGTTACGTTTAACGTTCTTTTTATTATTTAATGCTGCCTACGTAACCCCTAATAGATTACTTATAAACGCTCCTTAAAAGAGCGATGACCAATTGGTTACAAAAAACAACTTACAAAGGTTACAATACTTAGATTAGTTACGTAGGTTACAAAATCGTTAGTTATATTGTAGGACACCTCCTATCAAATACTTCCTAGTGCTCTTCTTCTGTAAAACAATTATCACTCGACTGTTTAATATAAATCTGAAAGCATATTTAAGAAATTAACATACTTTATCAAAAGTTTGTAAGTTCCACAACGTGCATCCTCGTGGAGAACCGTTTTTAGCCATTAGATGTTTGTTATTCCACGCACGGGCGGTGCCCGATAATCTGTTATTTTATTTGACATCCTCGACGTGACAACTCGGTGCGATGCAACATTTTACCGCCGCCGTTCTGGGGATAATGGCGCGAAAGATAAACGTTTCGCTCTGGAAAAACTTAATACGAAACGAAACGGACTGGAAATAAAATTGGAATTGATCCGAGTTCGGTATTGTTCAGCATCTGGGTCTGAGAAAACGATGGCATTTAACTGACGGCTATGTTGATGACTGAATTTACTTAATAATAGTTTCAATTGACGTACCATTGTTGTGTTAGATAGTAATTGATGCTTAATACAATTTATTAGCGTTGTTTGTTCCGATTATGAACGGGTATAAAAATAGGCTTGAAGTATTAACAACTTTGCATTAAGAGGCAAATAAAATTATACCTAAATTAACTGCATCATATGGTACATATGATGAAATTAATTTCTCTTTAAGTTGTTTACAAATATAAATACAAATATACTTTATTGTACACGACAAAATACAGAAACAGAAAGACATACGCAAGATGACGGAGAGACGTATACACGTACAAAGGGCGGTCTTATCGCTAAAAAGCGATCGCTACCAGACAACCTTTGGGTACTACTATATAGCATAAACAGGGAGAAAAAGAGGGGTTGTTATTCACTTATCAACACAAAAAACATCGATACAATTAGAGCATATTTGACATTATTCCCAGCCTGCGGGTAAGCCAGTTGGCTGTCAAAATTTTAATTGATCTGTTTGGTTCCATGCAAGAGCTTGTCAGGCTTCAGGCTATTCTGGGAAATACCATGTCGGTATTTTCCAAAACATGCATAAAAACTGGAATCAGTCGAATGTAACAGTTGCTTCCTATCAAAATTCCTATAAAACTTCTGTTTCGATAAAATCTTAAATTTCGAACCAGCGTTTAAGAGAGAATCTCAATCGTGTCTGATTATTGATTATTATACTCGTAGATGAACCGCGAAGTTCAGGCAACAAAAGTTGAGTAGCGTGTTCATTTGCCACTTGTTTTATAACTCCGCTATTAACTAATCCACATGACGCAGTAGGATTATAATGGTATCGTAGAATATATAGTTATAAATCTAAAAAATGGAAATATCACGTATCGTAAGATCTTTATAAAACAGAAAATGGTACTCAACGTACACCTGCACCACGTTAATGGTAGATAATACATGTCTACCATTTATGGATTAATTACTATTATTTTAATACTTCTGATTATCCGACATGGAATCAGCTCCTATTACAGAGATAGAGGTATCAATAACGGAATGAACCGGGCACGTAACCTAAAGTTATAAATTAGAACACGCGTTAAAGCTAGCCGGGGCACGCACTTGATGATATCTATTCTCGCCATTTGAACAACCTTCAAGACAATAACCTATCGTGTGCACGTATTCACATCAGGGTCCCATGTTTACGCGTGCCTTTATCGGCCATATAACGAGAATATTCGATTATTCAAGTACGTGTGCGTGAGATTTGATATAGCAGTGTATGGAGTATGCCATCCCAAACCCTGTAGTATATACGGATGAGTGGAATCGATCCTGCATTAAACTTTAAACTCCTGCTTCTGGTCATCAATGTAATACATATAAACCTTCCATCTGAATATTTTAGTTAGATAAAAGTTTCTTTTTTTTTATCATTTTCATCATTTCTGAAAGTCGTGTTCCTGAAAGGCGCTTGTAGCCTTGTGGTGCCTCCAGTTTTCTCGATTTTCTGGTAAATAACAACTGCCCTAATCTTTTAGGGCAGTTGTTATTTCGAGTGACTGTGGTACTAAGAACTTAAATAAAAAAAGCCGGTAGTTTCAATCAAAGCGAATTACTACTTCACTGTTAGGTTACTGTGTATTTTAAAATACAAATATGTAGAAAACACCGTTATGAAGAAATGCTGCGATTCTTGCGAAATCTTGCGATTGGACTCCCCGCGCCAAATTGACATCGTTGAATATCAGTCCCTGGCCACATCAAATCGTCCAACCTGCAAATTCAGGTCCACGATGAATTTACCAAAGATCTGTTTGACCTGGATCTTATCTCGAAACCTATCTCTTCCTTCACGCACTGTACATTGTAAGTACAATTTCATCCACATCACATTGACTCGTTTAGCAGCTCCATTTTGTCGCGTAACCTTCTTATAAGAACTTACCAAATGCTAAGACAGACTTGTCTTTAGAAAGATTTAGAAAGAAAGGCGTTACTTAACTCCAGGGAACTTACTGGATAGTACTGTGATCTTGCAAATGTTTCTAGACGACCTTTAATGAATTCTTGTATCCATTTAAAACAAACTCTTCAAAAAGGTTTGACATTTGTTACGCAGCTGAAAAGATACATTTAGCGAATTGTTTTACTTCTTTTGTTACGTTTTATTAAAATCTGGTGTTCTGACTAAATGATAGACATTAACTTAATATGACATCAAAATGAGATGTCATTTAAAAGACCGTGATACTTCCCCGATTTAAATACAAAACACGGAGGGGACCATAAGGAGTATTTCTAAAGAATTCTAAGGAAAATAGAAACGAAAAGCTTCTCATTCCTTTCCTATCCCTTTTTAAGCTTTGCACAATTATTAGTCGTGCGGATATAATCCGCCTAATAACACAATCCTTTTAAGGGAACAAGTAAGAAAAGGTGTTTAACCTATCTGTGAGCGCCTCCATTACGCCCCAGTGTAACTTCTCCGAGACAAATTTAGCCAAAGATTTAAGATAGACCCTTACCCAACTAGCGAATCGTGAGCTAATTGAACAATAAACATACAACTAATACTATATGAAAAAGAATTGACCTAAATATGTACATCATTTCCAAATTCGAAGAATCCATCCTGTTAACACAGTGAAAGTTTGTTCTTCGAAACTTTAAGTAAAACTCACGGCACTCAAGTTAGTTAACTGCAGTGAGGAGTTGTGCAGTGAACGCCAATCAGTTTATCAGTGTAATTAGAATCTTACCCTTTCATCGCTACCGAGGTTCTCAAGTGAAATGTTAGATTGAAAAGTTCTGCAAATTGCTTGAATGTTTGTAGACAAGCGCTTCGTCTGCAAGTGTCTTCTTATCAACTAAATACGTTCAATAGAAAAGGTAATTCGCAAACTAAAATGTATCTTAATAATTATAATACGTATTATAAACAACGTCAACTAAACGGTCAATCAATCTACTTATACTTTGTTGCAAGTCAGATATTAATTTATAAAAAATATAATATATGATATAGGTACAATTTCATTTAGTTTTCATTAATTTTTTTCTTAAAACTTCATTTTTAATATTCATTGTAATATGTATGTTGTATAATAAGCCGTTAAAAAATAAATGCTAACATCAATTATTGTTATGTAGTAATCAAAATTATTTCGATATGCTAAATCACAATAGGAAAAACAGTTCAATATTATCTGTGACTTTAACATAGTTAATATGTATAATTAGAAAGAAGGCAGCGACTCATAGACAACTGTTTAAGCCTTGCCAAGATATAGGTATATTTAGCTATTGCAGCTGTAATGGCTAGGCGTCCAATACCATAACGTGAAAGCAATTTCCTTTTATTGTAGTCGTCTTATGCAAGACCCTATCGTCCAACCAATCTTTACGTGCCTGCTTTTATTTCAGGTTCGCAATCATCACAGACATGGTATAATGCTTTTTTTGAGTTTCAACTGTTAGTACTTGCTACACTACGGCGAACAAACCTGGCAACCATTTTTTCTATTGTCTACATCATTTTCTTTCCAATGAAATGCAAACAACAATTTTCAGGAATATTTTAAAGTTCTAACAAAAAAAAAGGATTTATATAACATTTTATATAATCAGTCACCTTCGATGTGTTACACGATCCAGAAAACTATTACTAATATTAATAACTGCGTGTCATTAATACTGTGGATATCCGAATTTGGCAAGGACGTTCAATTAGGGGCAACTCATTAATTGCTGTGACAAATGACGTTGGTAGTCTTCGCTCTAAGGACTCTAAGGTGCGGCGGGTACCGTGATAACGCAGTTACGTAAAAACGTTTTATATATATATATATATATATATATATATATATATAACGTAACATCACGCCTGTATTCCCCAAAGGGGTAGGCAGAGGAGTGTAGTACACCCCCACATTTCACAATATTTATATATATATATACTCTTATAATAATGTCGACTTATTTTCGAATTTAATTTCTTTTTTATAATATTATTCCTATTTATTTTTCTGTCTTACTCATAGACTCTCAGTATGTTTAAGTGAAACGTGTAATTATTAATGTTCTACAATTATTTATTTATATCAAAATAACCCGATGAATTCCGTATAATAACTTACAGATTTTCAGACTACCGATCAAAGTAAAATAGTCAACACCTTGTTCTTAAAAATGGATTTATTAAGTGTAACCATTGGACATAAATACATTAATAACAATCCTGTCGCCTTGAAAAGCTGAAGCCGTGATTTAGGAGTCAGATCCTGCCCAAAAAGTTTCTGCAATATATGGTGATGTTATATCGTAATGGTCTTAATAGTTATTGAAGTTAGTATTGAAGGATTTTCCAAAGGCGCAACCGACGTAATATATAATATATAGATATAATAATACAGAACTCCGATGAAATCCTTTATCAATATTAATATTACAAATTACGAATTAGATCTCTATGTCCCTTAAATTTAATTTCGGGTCAAAACCGCTCGACCGACTTTGTTTAATTTTGATATGGACACACCTACTCGTACCTGCCTTAAGCCCTCGAAAGGACACTGGCTGAATAGAATCTAATATTTTTCTTCGATCTTTTGCATTTACAATATATACTTATTGAAGGTTAAATTTAATTTTTCATTCAGCGATATTTCATTCGTTGGTAGGCAAAGATAATCGTAAAATTCTTTTTGAAAATCATTGACAAATCCTTTTCATTCCAATCGCCCTCTCTCTTTACGTGTGTTCGCCACGGATAATCTTTTAAGACGTCCGTGTTAGGTTGGAAATGGTTTCACGAAATACTAATATACTTATACTTGTTCGATACGTACTGGTATAAAATGTATTAAATACCGCCTTGTAAAGTAAAGCCTAGTGCGAAAACTAACACAGTTTGCACCAGGTCTATTAAACTTGTGTCGAAGTAAAGAAAACTCTATTTAAAATTTTATCCGAAGCAATCCATGTACCTATCTACTTACCTATTATATTTTGCCTATCACGTCCCACACTTACCTCTATAAACTGTACTAAAATTTTGTAATTTTATGCGAAAATTAAAAAATTTCAATCCCGACACCTCAATTTTAACGTTATTGGCGTAATTCTTTGCAGAGTAATAATATGTTGAAACAGTACCTAGCCTAATTTTGTACAAAATTCAAGTAGGACAATATTCCTTCCGAAGGAAATATACTTAAATACGAAAATTCGTAGGAAATAAAAATATCACGCGCCCGCCCGTGAACTTAATGTGAACAACGTAATATTAAAAGTCGTATGTGTTTAATTTGTATTTTTATTAAATTATTCAAATGAAGTATGCGTGGTGGTTGCCGACGAGTTAACCCGTTTTTTAACATGTAGGTACATACACACCTGTAAGTAAATCAGAACCGAGGATAATTTAAAAACATCTCTTACGATAATAAGTTGCCTTACACCATACTAAACTACTTTGTAAGCTAATGAAGCTGTTTAACATATCACTGTTTATTGGTAGTTATTATTAGTATAGTCGAAATTACATTCATTATAATCAATCTATTGTATCTATTTATTTAGCGGGTTTATTAAGAGGGCTTCAGGCCATAGTCTACCACGCTGGCCAAGTGAGGATTGGTACACTTGAAACACCTAAGAAAAAATTATATATGTATGTACTTTATAACATCTCTAAGGTGTGCAGGTTTCGTCATGATGTCCGCCTCACCGTTATAGCAAATGATATTTAAATTTTTAAGTTATATATATATATATATATATAACGCACATACCAAGTCAGAGGTGCGTGTCAGGATTTGAACCCAGACTCACGGAGTGGAAGGCTCAATTTCAAACCATTAGCCTGTCACTGCTTACAAAGCTCTGCCTTATAGTCTAGTGGTAGCGGGTGCAGTTTGCCAATCCTTACTTGGCCAGCATAGCAGACTAGCAGACTAGTTTCTTAAACCCTCTCACTATGAAAGCAGACCCAAACCAAGAGAAGGATCGGAAAAATATGAAATTTAATAAAAACCAGTCCCCAATGTTACGTTCATGCAATAAGTTTTCTATTTGTTTTTATATCTCCCTAAATTTACCGGCATCGGTAGTTTACGAATTAGACAGGAGGTACTCGTATATGCAAATTCATATGATTACAAATTAAACAGAGTAAAAATATAGGACCAAACTGTCACTAATTGTTAATTATAAGCAATCCCCGACCAGCTAACTACTTCCCCTTTGGCTTACACGCGAAACAACAAAGTTGAGTAGTTTGCGGCATCTATTGTACACCGCTCGGCTCGTACGACACACGTTTCGAGTAGGTCACGAGGCCTTACGTAACGTAACACGAGCTTATAATATTCAAATGTATTTAAATCACGCGTTATACAAATTCAAATATGTGGAGATTAAAAACTACCCCGGGTGAGCACTGAGCAGCAACACAATAGGTATGCAACAAACAACACGACACAATCCTATTTCCGGGCAAAATATTTAAGTACTGAGAATTGAGGAAAAAAATTTAAACACACTGAAAAAAATGTGAACAGATGCATACGCGCTAATATACCTAATAATAGTCAAGGTGTTATTTATGAACGTAGGATTTCATTCGGTGTTATCATTTTAAACGACAATTGTTTAAGAAGTGAGTAGGTAAGTGAGTAGGTGATTTAACGATTCAACTTAAGGTGTAGCATGCAGGCAATCCTCATTCGCCAATGAAAAAATATGTACACATATTCACGTATTTTATTATTGGTTGCGCCGCAACGCTATATTATGTATTTAAGTATTTATTATTAAGTATTCTATATATCCCGTTACATACGCGCAACATTGTTGCAATACGTTACTCGTGCACACAGTCCCATCAAAAGCATCCAATCCAACGCGCGTATTTTGGTGAAGTCTTCGATTGACGTACTGTGTGCTCGTTGGCCTCAGGAGGCCAGACCTAGTTCTACTCCGCTTGAACGCACACGCACCGCACCGCTCCGCTCCGCTGTACCGCTGCTTTTACCGCGAACACGTGCTTTCATCTATTCTTTCATTCGCGCTTTTTTTCATTCTCCGCATTTCTCGCATCCGCATACCGCTTAGCCTACAACTGTGCATACGGCCCAAGCAACATCAACACCCAGCCGAAACAAGAACGTTAACCGTCGAGCTGCTCTCCAGGCGATCACACTGCAAAAGAACAGAACTACTGACTGCCTACTTGCCAGGGCCTGACAATTGGATTACTGACACAAACAAACCCTACATTTCTACGTATTGCACTGCACTTCGTCATCCTAGAGAAATCACTGCAATGTTAACTACCCTCGACATCAAAGCCCAGATCCTGTAAACATCTCGATGTGTCAAAATGTTGTCCTGGCAAATATCGTTAAATACATAACACATTTATAACCAAGTGCTGAAATTTTTCCATAATTACGTATGTTACAATACTAGTTTTGAAAAAAGAAACTATTACCTAACATGTTCTCGATAAAACCGACAGAGACATCTGCTGTGCTTTTACCTTACCATAGGTGCAAAATTCTAACAACAGCGCCATCTTTCTTGATATTCGGGAAGTTACACCAAAAGTTCAATTTCTTCTCAACAGATGCTGGGTTACGATACAGTGTAACTTTTATACAGAAATTGCTCTATCCATCCACCAGCTCTTAAAAGTCCACTACTGGACATGGGCCTCCCCTAATCGGCGCCACTCCATCCGGTCCTGGGCCTTTCGGTATCCAGTGGCATTCCTGTTTTCCTCAGGACGTCAGACCACCTGGCAGAAGGGCGACCTGTACTCCTTTTGCCAGAAATTTCTATAATACTTACTATACTACTATACTTGGTTTGTACTAGAATTTTAGGCCAGTGCTTAGCATACTTGACAGCTGAGCGAGAAGTTATGGGTTCGATACGGATGTAGGAAAAAAAATATCCTATAAAACCAAATGCTTGTTGTGACTTTGTATAAAATTGTATATGTAGAAAAATATTTCTGTAGTTTAGAATCTGTCTGGTCATGATAACAAAGATTCTGTCTGGTCTCAGGGTCAAATGGCCGTGTTGAGTATTACTTTTATGTACTCATTTTTAATTTCTACTACTTTCATGTGGGTACTTAAATAAAACAGAGTAGGTATTTCACTCGATTATTTATTTAAATGCTATAATACAATAATAATTACCTTTAAGGGTATAAATAGGTATAATAATGTAAACACTGAAATGGAAAATCGCCTCTGCTAATTAACTAAAAGAAGAGAACTTTACGAAGCTTTAAAAGTTTCAATGAGCATACAGAGATCCTATTTGCGAGTCATAAAAACAATACCGAACAATAGGTCCAACGGGTGTTATATATCAATTGTTTATCGACGACAAAACTAACGTCTAAGGGCTTTGTTGAGGAGCACGGGCATCAAATAAAGTACTGAAATCGAAATGACTATAGATTAAAGAATTATAGAAGAAAAATGTTTTTTGCATACTGCGTACAAAACATTTTGTGATATTGTTTAGGAGAGCAAACAAAGTGGATTCGTTTTTCCCGAGTAAAACGAATACCTCGAAATTTTACATACGTATCGTTAAAAAACTGTATTTGTATGTTATGTCATACAATATTCAATATTGTTTGACATCATAACAAATGTTCCTCAGACCGTTCACTCAGATTTGTGTGAAATGTCAAAAAAAACATAAGTACACGTTGTACGCTTTCTATCACATATAAAATGGTCAGTATTAACTGTAATTCTCTCCTCACATGTCAATTTACAATACTTGACAACTTGAGACGCATAATAGTAAAAATAATGCAGCCGCTCTCCCTCAATGCAAAACTTCAACTGAAAATAGGATCTCTAAGCAACGGCAATAAATTAAATAAGCTTTCGGGCCTATATACAAAAGAGATCTAAGTAAACAAATCACATGAATATCTACTGCAATGATGGTATAATTCAAGACCGGCACGTTATACGACTATTAGAGAAATATCTATAAAAATGACATTTGCCAATTGATACATAGTGTATCTGTGCTCGATATAACTTTAGTTACAAGATTTCGGTGTTAACTTGTTTTAATAATGCAACGTGTTTGTTAGCGAACTGAATATCTATGTTACATTGTGGGTTCCAAAACGTAAAAATTTGTTTCATTTTATAAACTATTTTTGGTCAGTCTGGAACTATCATAAAATGGAGAAACAGACCACCTTACGTTAAATGGTCACTATATCCAGTGACATATGAGCTGTCAACACTGAGAATTAACGTGAAAAATATATTGCGCCAACTCATTATTACTCATTCGAATCCTTTGCAGAGTTTCACGCCTTTACAAATCACTATGAAATTAATGCCAAACTCAGTAATTCAGGTACGTTGGTCAATACACAATAACATATACACTAGTCCAAGTAATAATAATGATCATTTTGAATGCGCGACGTGCCAGGCTCAAATGTATACGTAATCTCAAATTACTAATCTATACTAATAATATATTTATAATAACTCTAAGGAATGCTACAAGAATCAGGTGCATTATTTCGTCTTATTTGGAATTTGTGATAAAATAACATATAGGGAAACACAAATTATATTGCTTAATTATTATGCTTATTACACATTTTTATGCAATGTTAATACATTTAACATTGCATAAAAATGTGTTTTATACGATTGTGATTTATGAAAAAAAAGCTTTAAATAATGAAAATAACGTTAAGCATAGTCTTAAAATTCCGATTCAAATCACACATTATATGGAAAAGAAATTATTTTCCAACAATAATTTCACTTTCAACATACACACATCATTGTATTAAAATTACAATTATAATTTTAAAATGTTTCAGAAAGTCAAATGAGAAGTTATATTGTTTACGATACACAAAAATTGAAATAAATATACGTACAACAAACATTTCCTGCAGTAATAAATTATTTTATATAAAAAAACAGGAAAATGAACAAAACTCTATATCTAAGTATTCAAGCCGAAAATAAAATTAAACTTAATGCGTATTAAAAGCATGAAAACTCTCTTTGAGGGCAAAACACAGAAATGCGAAGACATTGGATTTTTTTAACACTATATCAACAGTATCAGACTCGTTATATATTACTTTAATTAAATTAATAGATGTCATTTAAAAAAATCACAATAACTATCAAGGTAAACGAATATTACCCCAATGTTTTAATAATACAGTAAGAAATTGAAATATACATTATAGTTTCCTTGTTCTTTTGATATACTGATGTTCAAAATGTTCAAGAATCAAGGCTACATGATTTTAATTTTGTATTATATCAATGAGATTTTTAAAAAACACATGCCAATATGCTGTAGCGTTACGACACATTGTCAAAATCTGGTAAAACTGCGAATGTTAAATTAAAAATAAGATATCATAAACACGATATTGCAATCGTTATAAGTCGATTAAAGCAATCTATTTATATTATATTAAAAAAACAAGTGACATTTAATATATTACTTTGGAATTATACTTTTATCTTAAAGGAGAAGGTAAAATCTTATATTATAAAGAATAAGGTACCTTTATCTCCTTCCTATTTTATCAAACAAAGATAAAATCGTTTCTTTACCGATTCCTGTATATGACAGACGATTTGTAAAGGCATGGGCCATGACATTTAAAGTACGTACACGGGTATTTGTGTTCGATAGTTAATTAACTTTAATGGCTATTATTTAATAATTCCCGATAATAAGGCGATTTTTATTATGTTGCGATTTGCATGTCTTAATTTTCTTCCAATTTGATTGGGAGCTAGAGTATAAATTGTAATTTAACAGAAAGTCTGAACCGTTCGCATGTAAACTACAAACGGACCAAAAGTAAACGAGATAAATAAATAATATTACAATTCACAATAATACAGCGAACGTAGAAAGAGGGCGGACAAAGACTAGATCTGTTTGGCTGTTCTGATAAACCTTCCTTACATGCATATGCATGATGTGCATAAATTTGTAAGACATAAAAAATGAATATTTAATATGTGGTCAGAAAGTCAATGCACGTAACTGTCAAACAATCTTTATATGGGAAGCAATTTGGGTAGCTCTATTGCTTGTCTCATTTAGATACATAGATAATTTCAGAGCGTTAATAACTTTATTTGATAAAAAAAATCTTAATTTATACTCCAGTTCATAAAATTGTCTAGTTATCATCAATCTAATAAAACTTTTTAAGAATTACATTGTAAGAGTTATAAGTAAAAAGAGGCTATTAAAGCGACTTTTTAACTGCCACGCTGTATATCTATTCAATTAATAGATCGTATTAAATCTAAATGTGTTAGGGTTCTACTTATAGTACTAGCTTTTATATTGTTTTGCGACTAGTCATAAAGTCAAAATTCAATTTGCGATTTATAAATACTGGTCAATAAAGGGAAATATCCACAATTGATCGTACAATCTTATATAAACCAGTCTAAATATTTCTAATGGGATTGTAAATATATTTGAATATATTATCTTATTAATACATCTATAAATACCTAGGTACAGGTAAAGATAACGAACCGTTATACTATATCTATAGAATATATGAGAGTTAAAATTATTAGTGAAAAAATAAAACATTCAATTCCGGACAGACCTGACCAGAATTGAATGTTTTCACCGACCGGTGATACAATTAAAATGTTCAAAGAGTGTTGCTGCCTCGTATCAAAATATATGACTAAAACACAGGTACATAATTATTGTGGAATTTGTATAAATATGGTATAATTAACATAAGAGAGATCGTCTACATACCAACCAAAGGATGCAAATCCGGATAATGATTTGAGAATAACAGCAATTGAAACTATTGCTTTTCATTTTACAGCCACAATTGGACACTTGGATTGATTGTCTTAGGTGGCAATGGCACGCGAAGGTGTTTACACAGACGTCTAGACCAAGATGAGACAAGTCAATCCAGCATTGTCTGGCCGGTGTGTTGACCAATACACCATAGGGATTGTTGTGGAAGCACTATATTGGCACATACATAAAATTTTTCTTTCTTTCTCTAAAGACAGCTCTACAGACATATTTCAACATACAGGACATTTCGGTGCATTGTATGTAAAACATTCCACGCTAATACGATGCACATCCAGATATGACACAATTTGATTGAGGTATGAACGGCTCTTGTTAGGTACAATAGAAATATGAATAATATCCATCATTTAGGAATGTATAGGTAGGTAGTCTCACTTAATTGGTTAGGTAAGATTTGATAGAATTGATACTCGTAGTATCATTAAAATGGGGTATGAACCATAAGAGCGCAATAACCGATGTAAAAAATTTACAAGAGTACCTTTTAATAGAGTTAAAGAATGATTATGACAATGTCATAAATAACAACATTTTTTAAACATAAGTTAGTTAACATGTAATAAATATCAACAAAAACAAACAATTTGAATCTCTCATGTAAAATGTCAATCGGGCAATTATGTTTCATACTTCATTATTAAACTGTTTAATTTACAGTTAATTTAAAATTATCGCTTTAAGGAAATCAGTCTTTGCTGCTAAGGGAATGGACACTACGCATTAACTAGGTTTGAGGTAAACATTGTATCGTTTTATTTGTCATTTTGTGCGAAATGTGTTGTATATTAAGTCACATTATATTGTCAATATATAAGAAAATTGGAAGAACTAATACTTTTTTTCTTCACATGAATACATGTAGCTTACATACTAATAATATAATCAGGTATACCCACTAACGTCTTTATGAATCATGAACACAAATCTGAAATTTGTTAAGCACAAATATTAAAACTTATGTTATATTTAAAAGTATTCTAACATTGCACTTAATATATTAATATCGATATCATCTTCATATAGTTATATTTAATATAGACATTATTTAAATATACGCACAATCATACCGATACAATAATATCATAATACTTGTTTGCACGCATGTTTAAACATATGAATATAAATATAATATCATGCTATATTATTGATGTTACTAATTATGAATGTACACTATCAAGTCCAAAAACATTACCAGTCTTTCGACATCCCAATTTGTCAGTGTTACATTTCGGCGTTATATTAATATTAAGTATAGAAAACACACATATTTACTTAGACAACACATAGGTACATAAACAATAATTCGAGAGATCAAAGACAAAAATACAACAGTAATTTATGTTAACTACGAATCGACTTGAATAAAATAATCAATGGGAGTAAATGAACTCTAAATATCAATAATAATTGCATGTGTACCTTTGTCACCCAATTTAAGCATGGTAGTTGAAACACAACTCAATGTCTATCAGTTAAATACAGTCGTAAAAGCACACAAGTTGTTTGAACTCTCTTTGATGAATCGCTATTGATTACAATCCCTCCTAATATATAATTATATAATATATGAATATAGAAATGAGTATTATAGATGGAAAAAAAAGAACACTCTGTGATTGCCAAGCCAC
The DNA here is from genome assembly GCA_018245935.1 of Agara belti belti. NCBI lineage: Eukaryota > Metazoa > Arthropoda > Insecta > Lepidoptera > Hesperiidae > Agara > Agara belti. Next base: position 16,982 of record DWEM01000696.1, read on the forward strand.
ACATATGCATATTACACTAATCCACTTTACTATTATGTAATCCACTTTTTAACGTTCGCATAAACTATATCCCTTATATTCTTTCATATTCTAAATGCATACTAAAATTTATATCGGAAAAGATGTATGTGGCCCGGCTTCAAGTGAGTCGTTTAAGGTTTCCGAATGAGCAAAGAACAAGCAGTCAGTCCAGATGACATCGAAGCCAGCTCCGAAAAGCAAACCGAACGACGAGCAAAGTCGATCCTCTCGCAGAAAATCTAAAATTTGGGATTGAAGCATATAATTAATTACAAATGTTCTTTATAATACACGTAGTTATATTTCTAGACATTAAAAGATACGACCAGATTGAGGTTGTAAGCATAACTAAATTATTGTTAAATTTCCCCACATACATTTGCATAATCATAT
>DWEM01000697.1:0-17393 GCA_018245935.1 Agara belti belti
TATATAATATTTTCTGAGGTGTGTGAAGTCTACCAATCCGCACTTGGCCAGCGTGGTAGACTATGGCCTAAATCCCTACCACTATGAGAGGAGTCCCGGTCCAACAGTGGACCAATAAAAAAACGCTTGAAAAAAAATAGTTTTCAATGCTTACGTCAACGTTTCCAATAAAAGAACTACTTATTTGTTTATATATGGTAAGCCACACAGACAATTAGATAAATAATTAGTTCCCTTATCCGTTGTGGTTAAAGCATTGGCAGATTAAGAAAAATAGCCCGTTGGGTTCTTCACGTTGGGTTCTTCACTTCTTATATCACGATTAACTTGTTCGTCACTACAGGCTAGAAGCATCTGTAGGTGATGTCAGATGACCCAGAAATATTACCTAGGAACGTTTGAACATGATAAATATGTAGATGCTTCTTAATACTAATGTTCAAATTGTAACGATTTACATATTATGTAATTTATTAAATAGTCAAATCGCTTGGATAAGATCAGGGTAATCGGTTATACAATAGATCGGGTGTGTTAGTAATTAAGAAATTTTATGGAATTAATGCATTTTACGGAGATTTTAATCTTTTGTATGAATTCAAACAGTTCAGTTATAAAACTAAGTACGTATTATTGATACGAAACGTAGGGCATTACAGTCCATTTTTAATAAGCTGTCAATTCAAGATAGGAGGACATATTGATAACCAGAAACAACTGTAAAGTGCGTAATTAACGTAATGCAATACGGTAAAGTTTACAAAATTACTATTGGCGGCGGGAGTGTCGTAACCGGTGTCAGCCGTGCCGAGCCGGCGGCGTGTACGTTGCGAGACTCGTTCAAAATAAGATAAACTCAAAGCAAACGTTCGCTAACAACGCTCTCTGGCTGGCTGATCAGAAATGTGTTGCTTTATCGGCGACCCGTTCATTTCTCTGTGGCCAAATTAACGGTCCTAATTCTTTCATAATCAGCTTTAAAAAGGACAACACGACGATCTCGTTTATTTACTCCCAAATCTATCGCTCACAGTAACACCTGCTTTACAGCGTCTTTCACGAGAAGTAAATAAGTTGCAACAAAAATTATTTGATGTATAAAAGTATAGAAAGTCCGTTTATTGTATTTGTTTTTTCAAAACGAATCTAAGTTATTTTAAATGGACGACGTGTGTGTTATGTTGTCTGCTACGTTGAGTTAAATTTGCAATACTGTAAATAATTCATAATTTACATAGCGACGAAGGCTTTTGAGTTTAGCGTAATTGATTAAATGCTCCGTATTTATATTATTCATGAGTAGAATATGATTAATTATATTATTATACACTAGCTTTTACTCGCAGCGTCGCTTGCATTAAAGCCAGTGCTGAAGTCGCGAGCTTTTAGCTTTATATTTTATTGTTTGGCTGTGATTATAAATTTTTTAACAAATAATATTTTTATCTTTCGTAAAAAGTAAAAAAAAAATCTTAAAAAGTATCCTATGTTAATTCTAATGCCTCCAAGAATATGTGTACAAAGTTTCATGATGATCGGTTAAGTAGTTTTCGCGCGAATGTGTAACGAACAAACTCACATTTGTAATATTAGTACGGATTATAGGCCCCTGCTATGTGGGTAACGGTTGGGCGTAGTTAACTTTAGTAATGATAATATTTATAGAAAAGCTTTATAATATTCTCGGTCTGAAATTCGCGAAAGTTAGTAATACACGTGTTATATTCTCATTGACTGTACTTTTAATATTTGTACTATATCATACAATCTAGTCCAATCTATTAGAGAGTATTTGCATGGTTCTCGTCGCGACCGTTATTGATATCCGCATACAATAAGTTCTTTTTTTTAATATTTCATGGAGTAATTTCTATGAAACCGGAGGAGATGATGCGGCTGGCTTGCGTCAACACGATGAGAAGGAAGGTGAAAGCCACGCATACTAACACGATCTCCACCAAATCGAAATTGTTGCAGGTTGTCTTCAGTGGCATCTCCGCTGGAACGCCCATCCTGATATTCTGCTGAACACAACAATTAATTACAAATACATAGGTACCTACAGATCACAAACAACACACCGCATATTACAAATGACCTCTCAAGTTATGTACATAGATTGCAAGTTTTATTTGATTACATATTTAAGGATTTTCTTCTTAATTTTAAATTGTTAAGCATTAGACCGAGTTCAAAACGTTCAAGAAACGTTTAGTTGCATCTAGGAATACTTTTAGACGAAAGTATTTGTCTTGAAGGCTCAGTTATCATGTTGCAAAGCAGAGCAACGGAAGTGAACAGTAAAAAAGGGTTTCATTCAGGTTAAACATTATCTTATGTCAAAAAAAAACTGAAGCTTTTTCTGCCTACCCCGTTAGAGATCTGACGTGATGGTATTATTATTATTTATTTATTATAATCACCTTTACACGGTTTCACGATGCAGAAGGAATATTTGAATTACCTATTTAAAATATCTTCTTAACGTATTTAAGAGCTTTAAGAGTCATGAATACTGGTGGTGGAACTGTTAGAATGCCATCTGTGGATATACGACATATTATTATTAGTTTTTACATATTATGGATAATTTCAATATGTACGGTGGCATATCTAGTACGTACTGTTGGTAAGATTTTTGAAACATTTTTGTGTTGTAGTACTTAAGAATCGTAAACTATAAGATAATTTTTAATGGATAGGTAGGTACTTAACTAATAAGCGAATGGTTTTATAATTTCCTCCTAATGCTTACGGAATTTAAGTACAATTTAAACTTAACTGCTAGTTCTGCACAGTGTCTTATTTGTAACGACGAACAATTTACCCACTTGGACGTAAAGTTCTATCACAGTTGAAGGATAACTACACCTACTTCGTGTTTCGTTGGATACTAATACTAACTTCAAAATTCGTATTAGCTACATGCCTTATGATAACTCCGAGGACAACTTCGTCCGGCATAATTAATAAGTTAACGAAGTTATGAAACTACGGTATGCAGTTATTATAGCAAGTAATTGGTGTTCTTACTATTTGTATTATTTTCTTCGCTATTATTATTCATAATTGTTTCATCGTGGTTGCAAATTTGACGAGAAATTAAAATTAAACTTTCCGGGTAATCGATGAAGGCTAAACGACAGCTAAATGACAGCCGAATATGTTATGTTAAACTTTCTTTTTATAATTTCGTATTTTTTGCTTTTCTAGAAATATAAACTTAAAAACGCACAAATTTGGCTCGATTATAAAAAAAAAATAAAACGCGCTAACAAGTCGTTAGTAAATTTTAAAATTGTCTAGATCTAGTCGTAAATAGAAATAAGTGTTTGAGTATGAGTATAATTTAATTTTCAATTAATGTAATACATTGCAGCGCCATCTTACATTTCACGGATAAATTAAGTACTTTGTAGGATTGGAAGAGAAACCATTCTGTTACGTTTGATGCGATCACGATGACGTTCTTTTTAATACCATCGTGACATCCATAGAGGGCGCTCGTAGTAACTGCTTGGGTGACTTCGGACTAATCTGTAAAATTTAAAAAAATCAGTTGCTTGTTTTGGGCATTAGATAGAAAAGTCTAATAAATATTTTTCACAATTTTGTTACCGAAAGTTGCCTACAAGGAGTCCTTTTTCGTACGACTGTTAATTTTTACCTGAGATACCCCGACGCAGGTGTGACGAAGTTGCGGACGATTCATTCATTTCATTCAGTACAATGTTCACCTCAAATGTTAACGGTTGCGTTGAATGTGGCGTCGCGTACGCGCAAATTTTCGCTCCATTAATCCGTCAATGAAATTATTTTGACACTTCGCCTGTTTCGAAATCAAAAACATGCTGGCCCAATCCAGAGACTGTTTGGAAGAAGAATTTAGTAGGCCAGTGGAGTCAATAATGCGATGTGAGGATTTTAAAAGCAACTTTGCCCGTAGACTTTCAAATCGGTATATATCCAGATCGCCGGTATCTGATCCCCGTCAAGACTCCTTGCTGAAGCTGCGTCCGCCAGATAACCGAGAAGTTCAGACTAATGTAAGTTAAACAATCTGACTATTCACATAATTTTGAAACTAATGCTCTAGTCAATGTTGTTTTATAAATTCGTATGAAAGCGTAACCGAATCTTTGAATGTTAATAAGTTTAAATGTTGTTTATAAATGTTTATGATTATGGAAACGTCTTTCCTTTTAGTCTTAAATAATTATAAAATTTAGAGCTCTTAATATGTATAGTTCGGATTGCGTTTGTGTTTTATAAAGTGATAACGAAATATGCAAACGGAAACAATGTTTACATATTAATAATATTTCGCTATAAACAGGATTCAAATGCTACAATGTACGGTACATGCGAAAATTTATTTGTGATGGATCTTTTTTATTATTGATGAAATATTCAGATTGTGTTTAAGTGTCAGTGAAAGTATTTGCTTTATTATCAGGTGGTAACTTGAGCGTCGACCATTACGATGTAAAACAATTCATTATTTTTACGTCCCTCTTGTTGCTATAGTCAGTCAACATTTTTCTCATTGAAGTCTAACATAAAACGGTGTAAATATGATGTGATATCAATAAAATACTTCATTCGAGTTCGTCTGTGTAAGAATTTATCTGGAATTACGTTGTAACTTGTTTTCAAGAGTTCACTATTCCAAACCTACTTAGTTAACGAAGTTAAACTCATAACATCAGTTGACTAGGTATAATTTTCATTTATTTCATTATATATTTGAATATGACTTCTAAATGCGTTTGCTTTGAGCCAGTGTAGCGGTTTATCTCCACTTCAAAGTCTATCGCGAAGAAAAAGATTAAAAAGACATGTATTTATGTTGCATATCTCTTTATTTACCGTCTCGAAGTTTTCAAGTATTAATCTGTTCGAACGTACGCGTAAGAATAATTTACTGTACAATGTTGATAAACGGTCCCTTATCCCAATCGTCGGGCGCCCCTGCATGGGATTGCGAAACTCAGATAAGGCGCGATAATATAGTGTCGACTCTGGATCTTGGCAGGGACCAATAAATACACAGGCGAACAAGATACTATCTTCTCATAAACATTAATAAAGCAATACAACCGATTTATGAATCGTAATAATTATCAGTTTCTATCAAGTTATAATATTTAATGTAAATCATTATCAAGTTAGTTGACGATTTCGTCCACTTGTAATATCAAGATAAAATTGAAAAAGCATTGAACCAAATCAGTAAGTATTAAACGTTAAGGGCATACCTGGTAACGTAGACCAAGAACTTCCAGAAGAATTATTTACACCCTAAAACAAAACGACTTCTCATTACTATTTATTATTAATCAACAATTTAGTGATAAAACTTCTTATTAACATAGAGGGAGAATCTTTTACGATATAATGCAATGTCTGTATAATTATTACTTTCATCGTATTTAAACACGCACGCACGTAAATGAAAACGCTCATCGAGGTTACATATGGTTCTCACAGTATAAAGATAAAAGGAGAATTATAAAAGCTCATTAACCAGCCGACTCACATGGTCCTAGACAATTTTCGCATTACGTGCTCTTCCTAGTTTCACATCGCTAATGCTGCGACCTTACTACTACAACCGATAAAATAACATGGAGCTGTGCATACTTTTTAACGAACGTTTGTTTTCTGGACCCTTTTATTGTTTCAATGCTGGACACGTGGTCTACTCTGGTGTCCTTCTGTGATGAGAGGTTTTTGAGCAATAGTCTACCAAGTACGCAACGGCAGACTTCACACGTCTTAAAGAATTCCCGAAACATCTATTCTTGTTCTTACTTTTTCACAAGCCATTCGTAATTGTATTTATTGCATCGAATATGGTACACAAGATGTCATAGTAACGTTATATACAGTTTACACCTATTTTGCCGATTGCAGCATGCAATGTTATCGAAAAACGATGACAATATTTACGGAATACTAAAGTCATAAAAATAAGCACGCCATCGATGTTATAGTGTTCTTGAAGTATTTTTTGATCAGTAGGCATATTATATGGGTACAGACAACCACGCGTGTTCACATGTCTTCAATATGGGGTGCGAACCGAAGTAGCCGCTGATTGTGGCGGAAGTGTACCCTACAAGCAATATTATTGTAAGTGAAAATGTTCGCGTGATATGAAAGTCAGATAAGGACCCCACCATTGTTTCTTGGGCCTCATATCTCCTTGGCCGTGTTGGATGTGAGAATTGTAATCAATTGCAAGGTATTCGTGTTTTCATTAATGCGCGTTGTCTTTATCTTTAATTAGGAGTATTTACTGGCGCGACTTCCGCAACGTTTGCGGCGCATCACAAATTTCAAAGTCAAATTCAAATAGTTTTATTCATTATAAGGCAATGCACATTATAATTAATAAACGTCACACGTGTCTAAAGTTTTCGTTCATCGGGTCTGTGTACCCTCCGGGAAGGGTACACCGGTGAAAGTAGTCGGCGCTAAAAACTTTCTGATTATAAATACAGACAAAAAAAATTTGATAATTACAGAAGCATTGTAGTAATCACAAAACCAACTAGAGTAGGTGCAACGAGTTTTGATCCTTATGTAAGCTTGAACTAGACAATTTGCTGGTTTCATTTATGGTGTTATTGAGGTTGCTTGCTAGTATAGTTTAGGACTTTAGGTCATATGTCACACCCCACGCTGCTAGCGTTCCCTTACGTAACGTCCTCGAGTGAAATGCCAACCGCTAAGCAATCTACCCAATGTTTTTGTATGCTAGTGAAGTAATGTTGAAGATTTTCTCCGTTTTATCATATATTATGTTATGTATATGATGAAATAAAATTACAGGTATTTGTTATGTGCGAGTAAGGAAAAAAGGGCACAACAGTTTTGACGTTCCGTTTTCGAATTTTTTTTTAAAGTTCCGCTATGCTTTGTGATGGCCACGGATTATAATTTTAACTACTATCTTTCATTAAATTAAATTAGAAAAACCAATTTACAATTTTTAATCAAGTGATCAATAGAGTTTATATTCAGTGTCGTGTCGTTAGCTTCATTTTTTTATTTAGCTATTAAAATTGTAATATCATATGAATTTGTGTATTGTGTCGTAATATATTTTGGTGACTGTACACCACATTAGATGGTGGGAACCGAAAACTTTTGGTTTCCATTGTTCTTGAGACGTTCCTTAAGACCTAGTTCGTATCGCTTGCATATATTTAGTATAACGACGTGTAAGAGACATGAAACATCAGCATTCACGACCAGTTTTGAACCACGACTATAAACAAGACAGGTTTTTGTAATCAAACGCTTAATGGCAATTGTGATTTAGTGTACACAAATAGTGAATTCGCTGAGGTTTTTGTGTATGTTGTTTTTTTTTACTAGCACGTTACATCGTGCTAACTAGTTCGATGAACTGAATCGAGAAGGTTTGCATTTTCTAATATTGGTGTTGACTATATCAATATTTTGTATCATAATATCATTAGCGAGTGAATGGATTTAATTAGTTTTTCATTGTACTTACGCAATTCTCGTTCAGTATAAAGGCAAATCCTTTAATGGTTTAATATTTTAAATTCTATTCTCAATGGATCAGTTACGTTAATTGGTCGTTCATAATAGTTAATTCCGATTTGTCTTTAATACAATGTTAATGTGGCTACGATGGTTTTCATCTCCCAGTGCTGGAGACCGGCCACCACGCTGCTCCAGTGCGGACTGCCGGAGATACGGGTCAGCGGACAATCCGTTCGTCGGATGGTTCTTATACCGGCATTATGCCCAAAAGGTGTAACGATTTGTACCTAACGAAAACAACCGGCGAGAACTGCTCAACGTGGCCTCCGAAGGTCAAGCCACTTCCGAACTTTACCACTAACGGTCACCGGACAGTAAACGGTGTCCAACTCTCTGTTAATTGTCTAAGGATTTTTTTGTATTATTTTTTATTATAATAGTCAAGCGTTTGGACGCTATCTGTTCTGCAACAACAATAAATATGAATACTCGTATAGTCTTGGCATGTCTTAACTGTTGTTTAACGTATCTATACATTATTGTCTGAGTCTCTAGTTCCCATGGAAACTAGACTAAATGAAGCTGTCGTCCTTGGACACTAGTATACTACAGAAACCTTTGGCGCAAGAGTTCATGTAAAAAGTTTCAACAATTCAACAGTAACATAATTTCAACTAGTAGAATGATTTTTCTATTAATATTATTCAGAGAATCGTTGCATGTCTTAATTAATCAAAATCATACACCATAAATATGTATACTGTATGTATTTAAGGTAACTATCTAACTATGTTGGTGTTCCTATTAAGTTGCTAAATAAAAAAATAAAAAATAAAAAAAACAGACGAATTGAGTACCTCCTCCTTTTTGAAGTCGGTTAAAAATAGACGTTCAAAACGGTTCATTGGTCATAACTTTTAAGTTGCTTTAAAAAATCCAGTAAAGTATTACCTAATACGAGACATACTATACATAATAACAAACGGAAAATGACAAAATTAGTTTTAACTCGGGGTATCTTTGTAATATCCATTACATGTGTGTATTGAATTTGAAATGGAAAGTTTAAATTTGTTCACGCTTAATATTCGACGGTTGGGAGCAGAAGTCCCGAAGTACCTATGCATGTCCTGTTTAAAGGTAAGCAAGTGTGGGAATGCACGAGGACTATTATTTTTAAACTTTTTAAAACATAATGAGTTATATTTATCAGTCATATTTATGCTACGGATGTACATTTTATAGAATAGATAAAAGTTAATAACACGTTTCGTTTTCATAAATTTTTTAATTTCATCATTATTTGATCATGATTTTTAAATATCCGTACCTGCATCGGTACAATATCGTTTGAAAGCCTTTTACTTTTTAAACAAGTGTTATGCGTGAATTCCTTAAAATTTCTGGATCGAGAACGTTGAATTAATTCGAAATTCAATTTCATTTTGTAACATTCATTACTTAAATAAAAGGAAATTATCTATTTTCCATTAATTTAAACGTTCACAAAACCTTCAAGCCGTTTCCCGTGTTCCGTTTTGTTTGTTGAACGAGGTCCCCGATAAGGTCTAAAGGGGACTATAATTAGATTGGTTCCTTCTGCGTTTCACTTCGAAGTTACATATTCATCGTATCCATATTCGAAATATCAAATAACGTTCATTATTTGTTCGAGTTGAAACATGTTTCCATTTCATAACTTCTATAACTGGTTCTTTTATAATCCAGTTTTATTTCTATTATATAGATGTATCAGCGTTTAGCATGTAGCCTGCTTGATATGTCGTCTATTTCGAAACATTATACATACATATTATATACATAGTCACGAGACGCGATCATACGTGTAACGGTGTTAAGCCATCTCTTAACTTGACTTAACGTCTGATTGGAGTGATTTCAGAAATATTGCAATGCACTGTCTTTCTAAACTGGCATATATAGGAGTCGATTGTCTGTGACACTAATTCTGCGATTAGAAAATTTAAATCCACCAGCCTTTCTTGTTGCTCAAGCTTTTAACAAGAGGTTACGTGGTCACAGACGGTGAAAAAAAACGATCAACTGCAAATGAGATTTGTAAAGCATATGAAATTATGTTCAAAAATTGAATGTTGATATTGAAACAGCATTTTAATCCTTGCTTATGTTGTTTTTCGTGCAACATATTGGTGTCATTTCCGTTATTTCGTTATATCTATGTTTTGACACTTCCGTTTTGTTCTTTCTCTTGTGTTCGAGTAAAATCAACTTTTAAACTATTATTTCGTGTCTTCTACCACTAAGCTTGCCCTGTCGATTATCTCTTGCAATTTAAAGAATTTTTCTATGCTGGAATAGAAGACTTCTATTCCAGCGTAAAAAAATATACGGGCCGTCCTACCCCTGGTATTTTTTTATCTAAACTAAGCTGGAAATCTGTCTCTTTTTGTGGCCTCCCATGAAGCCCCGCATTTGTTATAATCTGCCCGAAGAACCTCGAAAACCGGTTACTAAAGATAATCAATAAAATTGGGTCATCGGCCCCAATTGTGGTTATAACCTCCGAAATACTAAATGTAAAGTGCATAAAACACCTACCAAGGAATTGACAATTCATTGGATCGTCAGAGGCCTCCGTCGCCCGCCTGTCGCTGGTGGGACATGCTTTGTATAAATTATTGGAAGGTTATACAATGTCAAGTTACGAATGCATTTGTGCATGCATTGACTCTGCGCCTTGTTATTTTTGGTAAAAATGCGAACGTCTAATAATATGCAATACACACTGTACGCCGCAGTGCGTTTATGGTCGAATTGTGGTTTCTGCAGTTCAAGACGCGATTTCATATGTCATGTTACGATTTGAAGTCAGATATTGATTCTGTGCTAGATTTTCATCACGTAACCTAGGCTCTCGCAACATCGTGTCTATCTATGACAATGTTATTATTTTTTTTCCGATGTAATTTTTTTCTTAAATATCGTCTTATCTTTATTAACCATTATAATAAAGTAAGTCACAGGCATTTCGTTACCGTACATTAATTTCGCAAAAATTGTTTATATGATGTGAAAATTGGCAAAGATTACATATAGTTCATTGTACAAATTACAATATGTAGTGATAGTAAGAATATCATTATTATCATGATGTTATGAAGAAAGTGAATGTGCGATTATGTATTCAGGACGGACTTAATATTTAATAGAATTTTGCATATGTAGAGTATCGCATTAACATAATAACACATATAACAATAACAGCGGTACGTTGTTTAATGAAACATGACATTTTAAATTGTAAATTATATATCCGATGATCGTAAATTCTAGCAAGTCATAGGTATGTAGATGTTATTTGTATGAATTCGGATGAAAGTCGGAATTTAAATGTCACAAGATATTTTTTACATCTGATCGAAATTTAATGGAAAAATAAAATTATAAATGTTAATGAGACCTTTCCAATGATAAATTGAATTCGTAAGATAGTTATTCGAAAATTTAATGTTTTTACAGTCGGTTGTGTTGATTACGAGTAGTATAAACATACATATTTAGAATTCAAAAGTGAAAACGTCTACATTTCTTTCTATCCCAATAGATTTGAGGTTGGTGCAATATGTTTTTCTCTTTCACTCCTTCCTATTAGCTGTCATCATAAAATTGATCATCTTTTATTATCTGTTACTCAACTCAACCAAGTCTTACATTCCTTCCTCTCCTAATATATGTAGATTCTTCTGCAAGTGAGATTGAGATGTAAAAAAGACAGTTGGAACAACCGATAAATTTTTTTCAATAGTTAATACGTACCTATCCTCCATGATAAAAGCGAAGATTGTAAAGTGAAAAAGTTATTGGGCTCTTTATCTGTTTTATTACGAACTAGCTTTGCCCGCGGCTTCGCCGGCCTTGAAATCTGTGTGTTACAAAGCGTTTTAGGGTAAATAACAACCCCTCGTGAATTCTAGGATTGAAAGTAGCAAGCCGATAAAAAATGAAATATATTCAAAATAATATTAACATATTTACTGTGGCTCAATCTTAAGAGATAATCATATACCATCGCGGACTTTTTTATAGGTTTTTTTAAGGACAATGTTTTTGTAGAACATTGTTTTTATGTATCTTATAAGGTTGAGTCAGCGCACGCCATGTAATCGTTCAGGAAGCCCATTTTCGGCGACCTTTTCTTAAAACAATGAAACTCCTCGAAAAACTAAAAAAAAATGGTAGAAAAAATAGCTTAAGTTCATCGCAAGACCCTCAAGTATCTGTACATGAAATTTCATCACAATCGGTTCAGCGGTTTGGCCGAGATGACGTCACAGACAGACAGACAGAGTTACTTTCGCTTTTATAATATTAAGTATGGATTAGCCTTAACAGTTTTGTACATTTAAACGATAAACATCGGCGAGCAATTATTCTCCAGTTTACATTGAACGGTGTTGACCTTGAAGTGACTCCGAGCTTTAATCGAAGGATTCGGTAGTTCTGGTTTAGATTTCAAAGTATGTTTCTGCATTACAAAAGAGTCCTTCGTGTGCAATTCATTACCTACCAGTGAGCTAGCAACGAGTGAGGATTTAAAATCATAGTATCCATATTAGCGTTGAGCATTACAATGATCAAATTTCATCGAAATCTATTCAACAGTATTAATGTGAAAAATTACGAACATAGTATTTTACAATTTCAAACATGTCTTTCCGTTAGAAGCACAATCCATTAACCATTTCCATCGGAGTGCTTCAAATGGTAATGAGTATTTTTTTATTAACTTAATATCGTTTAACGGTTAAACTACTATATAACGACATAGCGCTTTAAACTTTGCTGTATAAAAACTAAAATATTCGATGGAAAATATAGGTCAATAAGGGAAATCACTTAACCTATATAGTTTTTAATGAGAAAACGAAGTGTAACGTCCATAACCAAGGATATCTAAGTCATTAAGCCCCGCTGCGAAGATTGGCTCCAGTTAAGGTTAAATTACATTTTTATTTATTTCGTACATGTTAATGATTTACCGTATACGATTCAGGGTTAACCTGGCCGGACTCAACGCTCGACGAAACCGCCTTATGTCAGCCATAATCTCTCAGTATACAAGGAGCGTCGTATAAGGAACGCAATTGCCATTCCGGCCCACATGCCAACGGTACCAGTTGACATTGTGTTCCGAACACGAACGTTACAATTATCAAAATGTATATGTCGCTATATACTAACTAAGATTGTATCGTTGGTTTTTGTTTTATTTATATATGTATTTATTCTTGATTGGTTTATACAGTGACCGTTTTAACGACTATTTTTACTCGAAAATATATAATTTTTCTTATAAAAAAATTAATTGACCGAAGAAAATAGTATATTATGTACCTACTAATGACCTGAATACAGTGGTTGGTAAGTCTGTGTCTGTCTGGTGTGTTTGTGCGTTAAATTTAAATGTATATGATGTAATTTGATTTGGCAGATAGTCAAAATACATACTTCTACAAATTCCAAACTGACTTTATTCTTCAAAATACGAGTAACTGTTAATTCCAAATATATTTTCTTGCGACAACACCGTTGAAACAAATTGTATATTTTTTTCTCGCAAATGAAGCTATTAAGACAGGAGAGGTGGTTATTTATAAGCTAAATAGTTACTCGTTAACGAACCAGTTATTATTTTTTGTTTACGACCAGTTAGGCGGGCCAGCAACGGCTAGTGAAATATAAACTTACGTATTTTCTTCGTAAAGGATACACGGTTTGAAAATTGTGCAGTCTATAATGTGTAACTACCGATTCTTATGGTATTTTGTAAGGGATAGATAAGCAGAAAGTGATATACGCTTATCATTGTCCCCGGGGAGGGGGGAGGGGTAATGGCAACACGTGTTCATTAGGTGACAGGTGACACTCGCTAGTGATAACAGGCGGTTCGCTGAAGCCGACACTTGACACCGTGAGACCGAAGTCTTATGACTGAGCTGGTGCTTTGAACAGTTTGGAATATCTGGTTTATATACTTCCTACGACACTTATGGTACAATGAATACATTTTTTTTGTCGTATTCTTGTCAAAAATGAAAACTCATCCATCCATCCATTCTATCACAAGGATGTGACATTGAAATGCGAGTCATGAAGAAGCCAGACATACTGACTGACCTTCTGTGATGATATTAATAACAGAAATGCGATTCGAGTTAAAATATTAAATAAACGTTATTTCTGTTTTATTATTGAATAATTCTGTGTCTGTCGTTTAAACATCGCATGTGTTACGGCAATCTAGAAGCTAGTATGTTACGTATTCTACGCGTAAATCACCAAGGTCATTAACCTTGTTATTACTCGCAAATTTATATACTCGTACGTGGTCGAATTGCGATGTTTTAATAACAGTACAATATACTAATGCCAAATAACTGTACAAATATGAAGACGATATAAAGTACCTCTGCTTTTTGCTTGAGACTAGGTTACGGTAGTTTTTTTTTCGACCCTTTTGTTGGTCTGGTCTACTGCTGGACCGGGGCTCCTCTCATAGTGATAGGGATTTAGGCCATAGTCTACCACGCTGACCAAGTGCGGATTGGTAGACTTCACACATCTCAGAAAATATTATATAATTTATAACATCTCTAAGGTGTGCAGGTTTCCTCATGAGGTTTTCCTTCATCGTTATAGCAAGTGATATTTAAATTTTACTTATAATACGCACGTAATAAATCAGAGGTACGTGCCAGTATCGAACCCAGACCCCCCGGAGTGGGAGGCTGAATTTCAAACTACTAGGCTACCACTATTTCATCAGTTTTTACAATTGTAAAATTATCCATACCCATAACTATCCGTACGCGTCACGGCCCATAGATAATATTATTAATACAATAAAATGTTACCTTTAAACAGTGCTAAACCGGCCTAATTTTGGTCACTGGGAAACCTTTGAAAAGTACTTCGGTGACTTCGGAGTGACGCCGGACAATAACAAAATAATCACCTGGAATTGGGTTTTAGTTTTTTTTCTATAGGTAAGGTATAAAATTGACGATTTTTGGACGTTAATATCTAAATTTTGAGCACGTATTTATCTCGCTTGTCTCAATACATATGTATAAGCCAAATTTGACATGATTACTCGTGTGTGGAATAGTTCCTGAGTTATGAGGGGTTAAAACTGGCTCCAAATGGTTCGTGCAACACACGGTGCCGCTCGCCATTCTGTTAGCTTGAAATTGGCTTCGCACGCTACCGCGTGTTAGGATACAGGACCGTGAAGTGGTTAAGTTAGATCACGACCTCACTAGGCATAATACGATTGGATAAACTTGTAAATTAAACTGGCAGTCATGATCCTCCTTTGTTGAAGTAGTAGACAGTGGTGTTAACCAATCGCTAGTTCACGAACGTATTGTACGAAAACTTGTCAAAGGGTGCGCGCGCTGTCTTGCGTATAAATTAACTTCCGTGACCCTATGTGTTCACGTTTTAAGCACGGAATCGTGTTTTTATAGCACTCTATGTAAAGCGAATGACTCAGTCAGACCGGATCAAAAAATTGAACTTAATGAATGATATACAAATAGGGTTGCCTTAAATAAGGTTTTACTATGGTTGTAACATTTAAAGTTTTATCATAGATACGTACATACATACATACATACCGTCACGCAAACATAGAAACACAAATTCATTAAAACTATATATTTTACAGTCCCATTATATCCCTTGTATTTAATTGAAATATTATTCCTAAATAGGTAACGTGTAGAAAGAAATGATGTAGAAAATACAGAAAAGATCTACAAAGAAATTTCGAGTCGTGGTTTTGAAGATGTCCTCAACGTATGTAATCTTACAATGATGGCAACCCTGTACGCATTAACCCAAGTGGAACAGTTATATGTGTAACCTACGGGTCGTAATTACGGCATAGGTGTGTTTTTTCTAAAATTCACGAATCTACACACCGAAGCCTGTCTTTCGCGCGCTTAGCGTGCTAGCGTGCCGTTCGTGTGTGTTCGTGACGATCACAATCTACTCGATTCAATTAAATTATAGGATATCTGTATTGTGCATCCTCGAAGTCAGTTTGGATTGGTACCCGCGTTTTGTTAAGTCGCAACAGCTTTGTATGATCGCCCGTTACTAACTTTTTATAGTTTTGAGGAAGTATAGCAAACCGCCATGTTAAGTGCTGCATAGCTATACTTCTTAATTATGTCCACGTGATGTTTGCAGGTATTTGGAAGACTTTCACTAGATGCTATAGCTCATTCACCATAACGGGAGAAGGATGGTAGACCTGGGTTATCCCATCTTCTCGTTTGGATTGCTGGAGAGAGATATTTGAGACACAATTCAGCGGGTGACTCCAAAGTATATTTCTATGTGAAATCATTTGACTATGATATTATGCAATTAACTAGCTGTACCCGCGACTTCGTCCACGTGAAATAGTGACTTTGGGTAGCATTTTAATTTTTTAGGGTACTTTTATTACAGACCGCCGATAGTAGAAAATTATTAAAATACTAATATCGCTATAAGAAAATAGGGGTTGGTGGCAGACAGTCTAAAATATATGGTTGTATGTATTTTTTAATGCCAAATCATAAAAAAATTAAAATAAAAAATTTGTCCAAAAAATAAAAAACAAAATTTTGGAGTGGAGGAACACCCTTATCTCTTAAGGGTATGAAAAATAGTTTACATTATATTCTCAGACCTACTGAATATACAAAGAAAATTTCATACAAATCGGTAAAGCCGTTTCGGAGGAGTTTTGTTACAAACACTGTGACACGAGTATTTTATATATTAGATTGTGAAATGAGTTCCATAAATGTTGTTCGTATCGATCTTAACAATCAAGAAAAAACAGAACACTTCTTCGATTTATAAAACGCTACAAATTTTACGAACGGTTCGCAATGACAATTTAATGGACGAAGGAAAACATTCACCGACGTGTTTCTTTTTATGGGCGGAGGCAGACGAGATTTTGATACTGTTACAATTCTAATGAAATCAGATAAGTCCAAACTGAGATACCGCGTCCGTGTACATGAAATACTTAACGGTAAAATGATTTGAATTGAATTAGCAATTTAATGGTATCTTAGATGGACCGATGGATGCGGACCATTAAGGATACATGGGTCCTCTGTTACTACTGTTGATTAGTTGTTTCTTTGCGGTTCAAGTAGTGAATGTAACTGTAATTAGTTAATTATAATTCGTTTATTATTGTCAATTTAATATGATTAAAATATGTGTAATTGTAACAATCATACTGTTCATGTTGTATATCAGTACTTATTGTTTTATTATAATATATTAAAACTCCTCATGAACCGGAAGATATTATGTTCTTAATTAATCACACATGAATTTTAGACAATTAAACATTTTAACGTACTTTATTAATCTTATTAATAGGCGAACAGGCAGTACTTTAATCAACTTATAGCTTGTGGTGAATTAGCAATATCGTCTCTGTTTTTTGATCTCATTTATTTATAGCAGTTTTGTCACACTCTGACCACTCCCGTGATTACACATCTTTGTAATAAAAAAAATACAGACGAATTGAGAAGCTCATCCTTTTTTTGAAGTCGGTTAAAAAAAAATTCAGAAATGCACCATATACCGTAGGTATACGGCAACTTAGACAATATAATTGCCTCCCCTGACAGTGGAAAAGCCAGAGTAGAGTTATACAGTCCTACCTTTTTGACACTCACAAATATCACCTCTGTATTAATAATTGAATAAGCGATCTAATGAGTTTAGCATTAATGAATTTGTGGCATAACAAAAAGATCCTGGCGGATTCGGGCCAAGTTTGTAATTACTGTCATAAAAGATTAGCA
>DWEM01000698.1:0-17390 GCA_018245935.1 Agara belti belti
TCGTAACGGATATCCCGGTGAAACGAACCCTACGGAGCCTTCGAACGAGTAACCGTAAATAACTTAGGAACAATTCGAATCAATCTATCCTTCGAGTTCAGTAATCAAACGCTACGGTCTGCTAAGTTTCCGGGTGGCTACGCGCCGCCGTCCGCAATGAAACGATGCAGTACGTTTAGTAAAAAACTCTCATTTCTCGAACGTGCTCTCTCCGCGGAGAGAAACTAGAACTCGCTTTTGCCGTCCGCAAACATTATATCCTAATTCATTATTCAATGTTAGTTCATGTCATTCCTTCGTTCGTTCGTCGTTCTTTTGGTCGTTCGGTCGTGTACTTCATTCGCTCATCAGTTCCTCGTTCACATTGACATCGTTCATTCGTTCATAAGGCGCTTTGAGATAACATTTGTGGTCTCATTCGAAGGCGGCACCTCGGGTGACCTTAATTTAAGTATTTGTCCCATGCGTTAGTGACACGAAAACACGGGCGACATTTTATAGTAACCATCTAAGCGCAAGTTACTCGACGATATCCTCGAAACTCGCACAAAAAGGTCTCCGTCGGCTACATTCCGGGGATATCTTATCTCTTCCTTCGCCCTTCTCTTTATTTCTCGCTCGCAGTCCGAGTGCGATAATCTCGCGTTGAATGCATCGTTGTGAAATATTAGCTGAACAAATACGGCGGCCGCTGAGCCCTTCGCTCGACGTAAATATGAGTCCATTTGTACGTTTGTGTGTTGCGCGCAATGTGTTACGAGCGGCTTACCGTGACTAATGTCCGGGATGGTCCCAATGTCTTTATGCCCCCGAATTGGGTTGCGGCCGAGTTTTGTTTGTTGAATGGTTTCCGTGATATGAACCGCTCGTTTCAGTTCAGCTATGTGAGCCCTATTTAGTATAAATATTACTTAAAATCGTTATTATGTATGTACTTTGTTCAAATTACACATTTGAAATTCGCCATATAAATTTTTCCCATTTTTACATTTGTAATGAATTTGTCTGCAACTAATTGTGCTCTATCAAGTAATGTCTTATTAACTCCGTTGTATATTTGAAAGTCACAATACACTTTAAAATAGCGTTTGTGTTTATAACAAAAATACTGCCAAGAACGGTATATTCGACAAAGCAACATTTTGTTCGTATGAGTCGAGATGCCAAATAAATATTTACTGAATCACAATCTATCATAATATTGACGGATTGATACCCATGTTATATTAACTAATCATTTGGAATTCGCTTATCAATTAATGACTGTTATAGTCGTAAACAAATGAGAAATAAAATTTGAAGGCGAAGCGATTTTTTAGTAAAGCGGTGTAGTAATGATAATTACTTGTTGACACGTATTTCATATTTTATACAAATTTATTGTTTTATTCCAGCTGCCAGCATATGACAGCCGGCGGTCATATCGTCACGGTAAACTCACTGTCAGGATTGACGCGGCTCCATTTTATTCATACGAGGTTTCACGTAAAAGCCTTCGTGAAACATGAGCTTACATGCAGATTGAGGTACCCTAAAATGTAGAGTAAAGCGAAAATATAAAAGAAAATGCAGTGTATGTAGCATTAGCATGTGCCCGTTACTTCTTCGCAAGAATTTACAACAAAAAAGATTCATACAAAAAATACAAAATGCTTTATTTGCTGGATTATTAGCTACATAAATGAGACAAACATAAATTAAAAACTAAATTTAGCCATTAAATCCTGCCTAGATAAGTGTGCAAAAAAGCTTTACTGTCATACATGTACTAACCAACAATAATGTAAACGATTGAAATGATTTAATGAAAACACTAATTATGCTATTTAATGTCATTGTTTCAATCAAATCAAATTAAAAAGCAAAAAACACAAATTATAAGTGTCAAAAATGGTAGAGTTGATAATAGCCCTGTATTTGAAGAGCACATTAAATTATATCTCTTATTTTATTCTGATATCTTAGAAAAATATCCTTAACGTATAAATAAAACGCACCACGAAACAGATAAAAGTAATGACATGAGAAAGAGGATCTAACAAATAAATGTATGGCAAAGTGGCGTCCAACTCGAGCAGCTGTAGCTCGGAATCCGGTTTAACTTATAAAAAGTATCCGACAGCCGATAAGCGTTTCCATCTCGTTGTCTCAATTCTACTCAGACATGTGTAACACGAGGATTGTTTGGGAGTTTAGCACATCATGATGTAACTCAATGAAGGTGTGCCGATTGCAAACAATTTGTATCGAGTTTTGTTTTTACAACGCAGTGAACAGTGAAGGGTTGGGAAAAAACATGAACTTACATTCCAACCGAGGATTTGGGTTCCAATTAAGATTGTTATTGACTGTAGCCTTGTTACTTAAAAAACACTTTAGGAAGTCAATCGTTTCAATGTTACATTGAAAAATAACTAAAACTGTGACATTCTCACGGGCTTTGATAAGGAGACCTATTAAAATATGCCGAAGGCTCCGATGTCTAGCGAAAGGCAGCGGTCCTATTGCGATATGTTCCATCGGGTTCTCGCCGTACCGGGGAGGATTAGGGGCCCTCGCCCTCGGTAGGCTCAGCCGTTTGTGGTCACGGCCGGCTGTCGTCTTCCCGGGGTCGCATATTCATGAGCCATCAAGATCTCCACCCTTTCGCGCGCGATTACAATTTTCCATTTTCTATGTCAAATTTCATATAGGTCTTAACAATTACTTATTTGTACCTACTAGCTGTTGGAGGATGATTTTCCCACGCGGTACCTAAAAAAATCCCATACACGCGAAATCATCAATTTTGCAAACCCTTAACTGTAATTTAACCCGTAAGTAAAATAATTCATTTTTCTAGCCCTCGCTTCAAAATCGGCGGATTTTCAAACCAACTTTCATATCTTATTTTACCCCTTTAAGGGTTGAATTTCAAAAACTTTTTTTAAATTTCTTTTTTATTTAGTTTATTTAGACCTTGCATCAGCGGATTTTCAGACATCGTTTTTATCCCTCCTTGGGGGTGAAATATCTAAAATCCTTTGGCGAGTGCCTACGACATAAAAGGAATCTGTTATGTGTCAGCTTTAGTAGCATTGGCAATGATGAAGTAAGCCAGGACACGTATTTTTATATGTATAAAGTGTACTCGAATATCAGTAGGATATTACCCCACTTTGTCATTTATATTCCCTTCAGAGCCCAACATTTAGCGGCGTAATGAACGCTTTTCTTACTCAACCACGACGTCGCGGCTACGTTACCGTCTCGTTTATACGCGAAAAAATAACCATAGAAGTCTCTATTGCAAATACTTGTGTGTGTTTGTTTTGTGTGGTTAATTATATACGTAGATATTTAGATATTCATATGTGTGTATATTTTGTACTTACGCCGTTATCCTGTCGGTTTAATGTACATTTCAGTGTGTAATTCCAATCTTTTCTTCTTAATAATTCTTAACACTTTTACCGAGGTTAATATTTTCTACACGCGAGGGACTTTGTGACGCAGCGATCTTTCTTCTGTGTCTTCTCGCAGCTCGCTCGCTATAGAACAAGCGCCGCACGTGCGTTACGCAGGCTATAACCCTAATCTATTTATGAGTAACAAAGACTAACCATTAATAACATAATGTGCTTATGGAACGGATTACGAGCTCAGATCACGCCACGTAATTAAGGCCGTATGAGACTTTACTCCCTTTGTGTACTCGCTTATGGGATACTTTTCTAAATGAAGCGATACTTTCTATACTATCTGGACGTAGTTTAATCCCTGACGCAAAAAGATGGCCGTTATTAGTTTGAAACGTCTGTCCGTGTTTGTCAGGCATCGTATCGCACAAACGAGTCAATCTTAATATTGAATGAGGTTTTGTTTTCTCTCAGTCTACATTGCACCAAAAGCAATGGTAACCGCGGGTGTACCAAATAAAATTGTTGATATCCTTTCAAACGTTTTTGAGAAATTCTTAAGCAATCGTAAGAAGAATACATATATCGCTAGACAAACCCTTTAAGGGTCATACAAAATGTATTGTTATGGGTCTAATTGGTACGGCCTTGACAAGGATTTAACGAACATAACAACGATGCACTATAGGTCCGAGATCATGACTATACGAATAAATAAAAATACATAATTTTGAACATGCCTAAGTAAATTGTATGTAATACGTAAATAATAATATATTTGGATAACTCACACGATTGTTTTATTTTATTTCCAACTACGCCTTATAAGCCTAAACAACAAACATTTTTATCACAAAACTGCATAAATAGCAATCGAACTATTTAACCAACAATCAGCGTCGCCGACCACCGTATCGACGAGAGTAATCCGATATAATTGATATAAACAGAAGCCGGTTGATATTTTAGCGGCCATTTTTAAATCCCAGTGTAATGCGTGAAATCCCGCCATTTTACTGCGAAGTGGCTAAAAGTGGTCGGAAGCTCTTCACGTACGTAAAATATGCGCCCTTCATTGTAATATATTGGGCTAAAGAACTGTGGTCCGCAGCCGCTGGGTTATACCGTTCGGGTGCTCTTGATATTAATGTTTAGGAATTATTGCCGCGCTTTTATTTATAGCGTTCACGAAATATGCGTCTTTAAAGAAATTATTTTTGCTCACCGTTGGATGTATAAACGTCGACATTGACCGGCCTGTAGTCGAGCGGTTAGATACCTCGTCTGCAAAATCGGAGGTCGTGGGTTCGATTGCCACCCGGCACGAACAGTTTATGTGTTGAGCGCATTCGTTTGTTCTGGGTCTGGGTGTAATAAAATAAAAAAGTACATATGTATGTTGATCGCCTGTCCGGTTATCGTATCACTGACATTCAATTGCCTAATTTGGAATCGGATAGCCGCGAGTAGAATTGTCCCCAGTTATTATTATTATAATAGTCGTTATAAGTTTGCTTTGTGCGGCTGAGGGCTTCCAACGATCCCCGTGGATCAACCCGAACTCAAAACTTCCTCCCAATCCACACTGGACCCATCAAATTGAAAAGATCAAAAGTATGGCTGTGAATAGAAAGCGACCAGTTACTGCGACAGAAGGGAGAAAGAATACATGAGATTGATTAAAATGTGTATCACGTTATACAGTTGAAATGAAACAATTTCTAGTGACGTTAATTTTATTTTGGTTTTAAAACAGTTTATATGCATTAACTATAATTATAACAGAATAAATGAAAACGTGATAAGAACCTTGATAAAGTTTTATCATTATTAATTGTAAACTGAAAATGACTGTATAATGGAAACTGAATATTTGTTGTGAAAATAATTAATTCCAGATTAATTAATTTTATAACAAGATTACGTAGTTACAATGTTATGCTGGATGTGTGGATACTTAACGCGATTACGTATGAAAGGCGTATGAATTATAATGAGATTTTGACATTTATGTATTCAGCATTGCTTTTAATAAAATGTCAGAATAATGCTGATAAATTTGAATGTTCTATATTTTATAACATAAGCACTGACAGCTTAGTGGTTTGCAATTCGGCCTCCCACTCCGGGGGCTCCGGGATCGACCCTGGCGCGCACCTCTGATTTGTTACGTGCGTTTTATAACTAAAATTTAAATATCACTCGCTACAACGGTGAAGGAAAACATCGCGACGCAAAAGTGTTTTAGATTAACCAATAAATCAAACACTGGCAAGTCGGTCATGTGTCCGCACTTCCTATTCATATTCAAGCACAAGGCCATACATTTTGTTGAAAAGGTACAAAAGGAAAATTTATTTTAATATACCGAGACGATGATTCTCTCTTTAATATAAGTTTTAATTCACACCCATATAATTGTGAAGTGTAGTTCGTTCGCAATCGGCGTATTCTAAGAATTCACTCCGCATCAAACACAATAACATGCTCAAAGAGGGGCGTCCGTCATCGTCACGAGACTCCATATCCTTCTCATTTATTGTACGATGCATCCCCAAATGACGTAAATCGTCCCTCGCGCGACGCGCCGATATATCACTTGGAGCGAACGGACGAAGAACTAAAATAGCGCGCACACTCCGTTGAATGTGATGTGTCATCGTTTAGACGGTCGTACGCTAAAGAGGCTGAAACTAATGAGGGAACGGATCAAAGGAGAATTGTAATTTTATTCCGAGTAATTTTAGAACAAATGAAAAGACGCACCGCCGATCCGCGGATCGGTCGGCCGATTAGTCGCGCTCCTTTCTTTTGATGTGCAGCGCCGAGTCCGGGATACGGGACGGAATTACAGCTAATTTGTGAATGTTTATTCGGCACGAGACGTTCTTTGAATCGATACGGTAGTCACTTGTCGTTTTTAATGCTGAGGAAATTGTTGGAATGCCATTTTAATTAGTCGCCCGTTGCCGGAGCGAGGTCGACGGACTTTGATACATTTTATTAATACGATGAAATGTTTCGATTGGTCCCACGTATAAAATCCAAAGTGCGAAAGACTTACAATTTATGTAATCTTACTAAGAAAAAATCTGAAGACATTTGATTGTAAAGTTAAATTCAAAGTGAATATGATATATCATTTTGATAATAACGCGTAATTGCTTACTTTCGGTTGTGGCCGTAATTAATACAAACAAAGTAGACATTTAGGATGTACTGTTATCGCGACTACTCTTTACTGAATATATTGACTAGGTACATTTAGTTTCAAAATTACGATTTTAACATAATTTTTATATCTTGTTTACTTTGGAGTTCAATATTGGTTTTATAAAATATGGCTGTAAAAATGGGTAAATTCTAAAATAAACAATTCCAAAAGCAAATGAGCTCGCGCATACACAAGTTTTATGGCTTTAATGAGTTTATTAAAACAATTGAACGAAACAAAATTCCAATCATAACGCAGTTTTCACAATAAATATTCCAGTTAACCGAAAACCAATTGATTCCCATTTCCAATGCGTAAATAACTCGCGTAACGGTAATAAAGGTCGGAGCGGACACAAATTATTTTGTTTGTCCAAATAAGAGCATGTTTTAATGCGCCCTTTATTTAGTTAGCGACGACGACTGAGTTCAGACAGCAAAAAGAATAATTCGATAATGTTTACTGTTTCAAATGTGTGTGTGTGCGTATATCATTAGATTAAATTAAAAACTTACTCCTCAAACGTATTGATTTATTTCTTTCATATAAAAAAACTACTACGAAATTTTCTTGCCAAAAGTGTAACCACAGACAAAAATACAATGCTGCAAATAGATATAAAAATCTTATCACCGATGTCATAAAAGACTTAATCGTCGAGAACAAAATATCATTATACACACAGCTATGAATCAGCGCAAAATTATTTCGCAGTAAACGCGAATTCGGGGCGGCGGGGTTTTTATATTCTCCTGAAACAATAGGTGTTCGCGAGCCCCCGCGCTGCGCTCGATCGTTCCGGCGATCATTTTTCAGTTCTTTCCATTGTTACTTAAATAAATAGTCTTGTAATTGTACTGTTGCTCTTTTTTAAAATATTTATTAAACGTTTACTTCAGCAACGTGAATAATGGATAAAAGAGTGATGAGATTTAAATGTCTGCATTGTTTTTAATACACTGGCATTGTACATATATCGGGGTTATTATTCTTTTGTAGATTGTAAATTAGCATATTCGCTATTTATTCGGTAGGTCGGTCCCGCTGTTGGGCATGCGTGTCCCACGTAATTTCATCTTCGCCGTTTACCTTATGTGCTAAATTATGATATCCAGACAAAAACACACTAAAAACCTTACTACTTGACTTAAACCAGTTTTATTTCCCACTGCTGGGCGATAATGTCTCCTGCGGTCGCAGGAAGCTCGGAGAACGCTTTCCTATTAAAGCAGCATTCAGTGCGGAATCACCGATATACGGGTCAGTGACCAAATGCTTTCGGATGGTTTTAGACTGCCACTAAGACTTCTGAGGTGGCTTAAAGATCATGACCATAACAAAACCAAAACCCAGTGTTTAACGTGACCTGCAAAGAACCGAAATAGTTTTGAAAATTTGTCACTAACTTTAAGCCGGCTTAACTTGGCAAATCGCTAGCAACCTGCAACGGCATCGAGACTAAGAACACTGCAACATTTTATCACAAAAAAAGCGCTTAATTGTGCCTTTAAATATCTCATTCTTTATTTACAATTTTATGACAAAAGTTCATATTTCCACTACAAAGCAACTCGCAGCTAAACACGCCGATTAGACAGACGCGGACCGCACTAACGATAAATTAGTCGACGCGCCATTGAATGCCAAATTACCGCATTATGACTAATTCCACGATTACAGTGCAACAGTAACTGTGAAGTGATATTTTATCATTTTATTATGATAGCCAAGCTTATACATTACATTGTTAAATAATATTATTTAAAACGTAAACAAAAAGCTACAGATTATTTTTACGAAATCGAACTCAAAAGTATTTTTAAGTCTTTTAAAAACGATGGAATTGTTTACTTGTGATTTGTAAAACACATTTCGAAAAATGTTACGATAAAGTGTATAAAAATGGATGCAATAAACAACGTAGGATGCATTGACTAATACCCAGTAAAGCGTTACCCTTCGATTAGTCAAACGTGGCGGCCGTCACGGACGCCAAATTAGTCGACGCGTCGTTGAATACGAAGTAATTAATTTTAGAGCATTCGTATTTTAACCGAAAATGGAATTTCTCTGATGTTCATAGAAGTGTATTATGTCAGCAAATTGTATTTTAAATGATTTAATTACATTTCAATTTACCATCTAACGCACAATAATATTACAATAACACTGCATTAATTTGTGATTGAATCTACAACAAATATATTTCGTAGCTAAATCCCACGCTATAATATAATAACTCTGTCTCTGTCTCTCCGTTGAAATCGTAGGACCGATTTAGAAGTAATTCGATACTACGAGTATGAACTAGTTTGAAATTTGAGAACGAACACGGGCTTTATGTAAAAAGTAAAAGCTTTCAAAAAAAAATATTTTTCAAACCTGCTCTACTCTTTATAACGAAGGTAATATTAAATTTTTTCTGAATTGAAGTCCTGATGGTTATCTAAATATAAAACAAGAAGGTTTTATCAAAATGTAAATCTCTTTAATAGAGCATTTAAAGACATGAAACCATAAAAATTGTTTAATTTAACACCAATTAACTATCGTATATTAGACCCGGGAAAGTAAATCGGTACCTACTAACGAGTAAACTGTTTAGAGAGGACAAGAAATCCATTTCCACAGAATTCATATCTCTCTCTTATTATTGTTTGGAAATATAATTGTAAAATTAAATAAGATGTATATGATGCTACACACAAATGAAATTCTTATATGAGTCCGTTAAATTACAACGTTTAGATCATCGGTGACGTAGGCCTCAACGAGGCGCTCCGAAATCTTTATTGATATGTATTTTCAATAAAGTTCTAGTAGGCATGTCTATCACTATCACTATTACTAAACTCAGAATAGAAGTATAACCCGAAAATGTGTACCAAAATATTTCTGTTCATTAATTCGAACACAAACATTTCTAGGCAAAATCAAAACATTTCCCCCAAAACGCGTCGGCATACATTTAACCACAAAGGGTCACGCGAAAGCACAATCAATGATCGTTACTCTTTTAATTTCAACCCAACCCTGTATTTGGTGGGCGACTTATCGTTTTCAGTTCAGGGCTCCGTGAACATTTTAAAATATCGAATATTAATTAAACTTAATATAACGAAATCGGCACACGTCCAAATGTCCATCCCTTCAATGTACTCTTGACTTTTCGAAGCCATTTTGATAAAAGTAGAAAATATAACAGGAGTTTTTCAGGACCTTTTTAGGACCTGTTTGACAGATAATATATAGACGCGAACCCGTCTGTCTGTTTACCCCATTATAGAGATAGCGGGCTGGTATAAAAATTATTTATAAACAATAAACGAAAATGCTCGTTACTGTGTCGCGGGAAGGATCGTAAACGTTCTGTAAAGTTGCACTCGCTCCGCTCCCAGCTAATGGCCCGCTGGAGTCTAATTCTCGCGATCGTTTCAGTGCTTCGGAGAGTACTTTAAGCGATCTGGACACGCCATTGTTGGACAACAATCGTTAAGCCTTGTCGGAGATCTTCAGTCGGAATAAGTACATAACACAAATGTTTACTACTAATCAATTTCTTTACCGACGGCATAACTAGCGTCGTTTGAAGGCTGTAGGTCTGATCGACATCGGTGAATCAGTGTCAGTCGAAATGTGATGTCGTAGTTCATTTTATTTACCCTATTCGAAACGTAACATAAACGGAATAACATTCAAACGATAAGATTATTTATTAACTAATCGCAAAGCATCTTTAATTTTGTTCAGGTGCAAGCGAGATAGCGAACGGCATGCGCGGTCCCGCTCGCACGCTGTAAATATAAGCGGACGCGTTGCATCGCAAACAGTACTCTGCCAGCGGCTGGAACGTGGTGACAATTAAATGTTCGCAAAATGAACAAACTGCTGTGTCCGAATTCTATATTGCTACTGTTCTCTTCATTTTACCTCAAACATACATATACAGGTTTTTGTAACGCACTCTAGGCGCCAGGCTCTCATAAAGTACAGATGTAGCTCAAGTGTGGTTCGTAAGTGGAAATAAATAGATTCTTATTATTATTACATATTTGCAGTAGCAACTACCTATACAGTATTCAAACTAAAAATAATAATAGTAATGTATACGTATTATAAAAATTGTTTCTACTGAACCCATTTTTTAAAAATAATACATGAACTAAACAACTTCAAGTGACCAGCTTCATGACAGACAACACAACTTTTTTCAATCACATTTCAATTAGTTTAATATCGACAATTATGAGTTCGATTGATAAATAATCTGTATCTATACTAATATGTATAATAGAATCAGAGTGTCAGTTTGTAATGTCAAAATAATAGCTTTCTACCGTTGGAACAATTTTGATGGGATTTTCACTGGTCGATAGCTGATGCTATGAGGAGTAACTTAGTCTACCTATACTGACAATATTTACTTATATTAACAACTGAAAAAATGCCACACACGACTGTCTAATTTCAAATAATACAATAAACGCCTGTGGTGTAGTAGCCCGATAATAATATATTGGATATCACTAATATCTTTATTACTCCCAGACATGGAACAAATACACTTGCTCGTCGCATAAATGTTAGTCGTGATGGGAATCGAACACATGACCGCTTTGACAGTGAGGTTCTTTAACCGCTACGTCGAGATGCCGGTCAATTGTTAAGATAGAATCCTCCATAAAATTGTTAACATAATACACTTTTAATTTTAGCGGGTAGTCAGGTGATTAACTTTCGTTGACGTGTGCTGCCATCATGGTATTGGGGTCGGAGACTTTTCAGGCAGCCCTCGCGGTCCTGTAATGACATGCGTGCCGTATGGAAGCATGCACGTCGAAGTTGCCGGCATTTGCATACAAAGTGCGCTTAACGGAGGTGAGAGATTAGAATCTCATCATGCACTGCGGCGATTTCACCCCGTTATTGAGCTAAATATTCAGTATTCACTTTACATAAAACATTACACTAATAGTCTTATATTAACGCTCGTAGCTGTGACGAGCCGATAGGCCAGGAACGCTTTATACGTAAAAATTTGTTCAATCAGTTTATAGACCCCGAGCGGCTTCAGCCCTTAAGACTAGCGACGCATCTGTGACCAAATTCTAATAGAGCAGATACCGCTTGCACATACGAATATGCTAACATCTACTAATTGGGCTAATCTAACAGTATTCTTGCAGTAGTCTCCCTAATGAATACGAACCAATAGTATCATTAACACTTAACTGAACCAATTCACACTAATATTCACATTCCTTTAGTCCTGTAAATCGGTGGCAGACGTCGATCCCCTGTGACTGCCGGCTCGTTTGTTACCGTCTTTAAGTAACAAAGTGTGTAGATATAAATATTATTGAGAATACAAAAAGGGAGTGTTGTTTAGTTAACGATTTAAATAGCGTGTCACGTCAACATTCTTATGAGCCCGAAACATTGGAAGCGGGGTGATTATAAATAAACATTAGTGCTGATCAAAGGAACATCGTGGAGAGATCTTACGGGGTTATTTGTAATCAAATTTGTTTCTTTCGACCTTCTTCCCTACAGCCACGAGCAGCGGGGTCGTTGACCTCGCTTATGATGTTTATTATGATAATGCCTGTGATGATTCCAAAAAAGGCATATAAATAAGGCAATAAACGCCTGTGCTATGGTAACCGGACGACTGATATATGTACACGTATTTATTTTTGATACACTTGGGCGAAAAGGCGACGAATGTGGTTATCGCCCAAGTCTTTGCTCTAAGTGGAAATCGAACTCACTACCTCGCGGCCTCGAAGTCAGCATCATTAACGACTATACCGAGAGACCAATTAATTAAGTAAATTAAATGTTTTATACAGTCCTTGTATTTGTTGTCCACAGTATAATGAATAGAATGAAATTTACGTGTAAATGGCCGCCGGCTTAGTGGTTAGTGAATCTGAATACTGAGCCATTAGTTGCAGGTTCAATTTTTGACCAGAACCGACATTTGCAGATGGTCCGGCAACCGCTATGACTAATGACTTGATTACTACTCTTTAAAAAAAATACCTTTATGCTTTCCAGTGAAGAATGAGACTTCATTAATTAAATGCTTAATCGCATTATTAATAGTTACCAATCACGAGTCCACGATGTATATAAAAAGACGATTTAATTGAAACATAGCATGTGCGGGTTTGTTCGGGACGCAGCTGTTCGTAATTCATTTATTTCATTCTGATTTCAGTATAAATAATATTTATTTGTATTCGTACAATGCTTAACATTTACACGCGTAGCCGAGTGGTGCTAGGATTAAACCGGCGGTCCACTGACGAGTGACACTTAGTGCTATATTTTTACGAGCACTTAACTCGCTATGTTAGTATTTATGTTTAGGTCGAATTTCGTAACTAAATCCTTAACTAAGATGATAGCCAGAGCGACGCGCACTTAAATAAAATACGAGTAATCTTAGTGCTTAGACTTATTAGCTTTTATCACGAAACAGTTGTCAGTAAAGTTCACTCTTTCGTATAGGGAATAAATGAATAAATAAATACTGTTTTCAAATCAACCTTCCGTCCATTCTGACTTTGGTCAGACATCCATGGACTGGCCGGTGACTACTTTTGTTGTATAAAAAAACAAATTCAGCCCGCCACGGACTCGTTTATGAAACGGAAGAAGTCTCCGAGCCAAGTCCAAAGCGGATTGAACAACACTTCGAAGTAAGCCTGTACTTACAAACAACTAAATAAGTAAGCTTACACTCCGCGAACAAACGATCGAGATATAATAATATTTCGTTGCGATTTTGATATAATTTGCCGTTGGACGATAAGGTAGGTTCTCATTTAGTATAAGTTAAGTTCGTGATGTCAGAGCGTCTTTAACGGAGGCTTTTGAAAGCAGGGCACCGTAAGTCGTAATGCTGCTCGGGCGAGGTCTACGGTAGTGGAATCTGCGATCTGAAATAATAATAGGAATAAAAGTCCACTTTTCATTTACGAAATCAATAACTGTCCTCGATGAGAATCGAACCGGCAACCCCCAGCTCATCGGTCGGTTTCATTTGCCACCGAACCGATGGGCAACAGAATTACATTGATATTTTCAGTGGTTTGCACTTCAGGTTCTCATTCCCGGGCTCGGGTTCAAATTCTAGCAAGCACATCTGACTCTACTGAATTGCATTAGTTTTATAGATTATAAATTAAATTTCACTCGCTACAACTGTGAAGGAAAACATTGTGCGGAATCTTACACGTTGTAAAGATCATTCATAAAGATAAAGATCAAGATATTGTTTCTTGAGGCGCGTGGCGTCTGTCAATCTGCTCTGGGCCAGCATAGAATATGGCTTTAAACCTTTCCATTACGTGAGGCCTCGTCTCCACCGATGGCACAACGAAAGAGTTGAAAAAGAAATGTATGACAAAGGTAAAAAGACGCTACAGATACATATACATATGTAAATAAAACAGCGGGAATATAAATGAAACGCTTTATTTCTACGAATCGAATGAAATGGACAGTAATTATTGATTGATTGCAAGCGAATGCGGGACTTAAACACACAGCGCGTCGGACGATTTATGTATTTTTAGTGAAATTACCCGAACTGGTGCTGTATTTACCGAGGTGATTTAAAATGTCTCCTACAGCTTCACAGTTATTAATGCGGACAATGACGTACTCAATATAGTGTATAATAATAATAACAATAATTTTTATTTGCTTTGTGTAAAAGAGAGCATCGGTGTAAAAATGAGAAATGGAATGCTCCGTTGGTTCGGACATGTGGAAAGAACGGATGACGAAAGAATGACAAAGCAGATATACAATGCGACTGTTGATGGACGTGGGCGTCGAGGGAGACCCAGGCTGTCCTATCCTGACCAAATAGGTCAGATACCGGTTGACGGAGGAGTCAAGAGTCTCCGAAACCGGCGTGTACGCATGAAGAGAGTGATGAATGTAGACGAAGCGCGTCAGGTTTTCAAGGACAGAGATATTTGGCACTCGGTGCTTTCTGCCTACCCCGTTAGGGACCTGGCGTGGCAGTATGTTGTTGTTGTTGTTGTTGTTTAATAATGTTAGTTTCGAAACATAAACCGAAATATAATGATGCATGGATTAAAGATATATAACACTTTCGTGAAAATAATCACAGCCTACTTACTACGAAAGATGAATGCCGATAATTGAAAATTCACCGAGGCGGCAGGGATTCGAGCCGGGAACAGGCAACCGGGGACGCTAATCTGACGACTCTATCTGCTTTAATAGTGAGAGTGACGTCGAGTCTGTAAATAAACTTAATGTTATTCGGTAGAGAGGAGATGAAAGAGAGGCTTGTTTGAGGTTTAAGCTTTATGTATACCCTCGGTAAGCCACTTTCGGTCGTGTAAATGCTTTCGGACAACAAACAAATTAACTATTATTGGGTCCTTTGTGCTCACAATAATGTACCCATGACTATGTATTGTATTGCCTTTTATTAAGAAATAAAAAAAAAGTTAAAGTAGTCATTAAAAATTGTTGGTAGGATTAATGTCTATAAATATTAAGTTGTTTTAACCATGCGTCATAAATAACGACTTTATAAAAAAATATACATATACTCTATGGTTCTCTCATAAAAATATTAAATCCGTAAACGTACTGGTAACAAATAAAAAACATTTTAATACGTAAGGACTCTCGAGTTTCGTGATTCCGGCGGCGTCCACCCGTCTGAACCGAATGCGTTGCCATTCGCTAACGATGATAATTATTATGAAGAGCTCACGGCGGCGCACAGTGCTCAAGAGCAATAGCTTTACTAATAAGGGATTAATGCTATATTACTCAATGTACGCTAAACGCAAACGTGATTTTATATTTTCTTACATAACATAGACATTACTTAACGTAGAGAAAAAGCAGAGTAGATATTAATTTCCAGTCATCAACCACAAGTGAAAAGAATTCGTTATGCTTCTTGTGTCATAGTTCAATAACCTACTGATAACTGACGTAATGCCTAAATAATAACAACTTTCATGGTAGAGAATGATGTTGTCTGTAGCGCGCGGAAGATACGCGCTGTGATTAAACAATTTCAATGATCATAAAATATCAAGTATCTCGTTGTCTTATATTTACACATACTTTGTTGCAAGCTACAGCTGGATGTAGAAAACCGAGGATAAGGCCAATGACCTGCAATGGACTGTTGCCAGGCTTGTAATAATGACGATAATGATATATTAGAAAATGAGTATAATTAAAAAGAAATAATTTCTTAACGAATAATATACATATACATATGTAGTAAGTATCGTATCATATAAAATCGAATCCCCGCAGTCCGCTAACAATGATAAATAATTATTATGAAGAACAGGTCCACACGCCGGCGCGCAGTGTCAAAGAGGAAACTTCATTAATTAGCAAATAAAGCGATGCCTCGTACGTTACGGACGAGAGTTTACTTTTGGATATTGTCTTTTACTTTGCAATTTATTGGCTTCGTATCATTGCACGATATTGGTAAAGTTTGTTAATTCAATTTAATAAAGTTACAGTTGAAACTTCTTGGATCATTCTTATTAGTAAACTTTATGACGACTTAAAACCGTTTTCGAATTGGCATTTATTCGAAAACCTTACGTTTTTTTTAATTCATAAAACATTTATAACCTACTCTGCCTTGTATAATATACACAATCCAAAGAATAACCATACCTCGGAAAATAATAAAACCGCTTGGCAAGTCAGGTTAAGATTATCTTATAGATTGGATCGTAAACAGGATAAATCAAGCCGGATAAATAAAAATATAAACTAAATCACAACTTGGCGCCTATACTCGTATGTAAGTCGACAAATACTATTTTGCAGTTTAGTTCAGCTAAAACTGGTCAGTAATTGCTGATATAATATGTCATGAAAAAGTAGAATATACAAAAAGTAGCACCTAAGTATTTCTTTCACATAATATTCATATACATATTAATTTAATATAAATATAGAAGAGTAGGTACTTTATTGTAGCTTTATATCAATATATCGAAGCTTTTGTGATGGGAATAGTTTCGCGTAATGATAACAGATCACATAGAAACAAATATGATAGACCAATGTGTAGAAGGACCTCTATTGTGCTAAAAACAAACCTGCATGTCTTCGATTCCGTTCACGATAACCTACGATGGCAGGATTGCGACCGTAAACAAAATACTGCGAGTGTTGCGGATACTATTAATGGGAGTCAACGCCGTAAGCCCCTTGCGTCTGTCCCTTAACTAAATGTGCTATGTTTGGAGAATGCTCCTCGGCACGCACTAAAGCCATACCGCTCTTCAAACACGTATCAACGCTCCTATCTAGCCCTCCTGTCCAGTGACCAGACTAAGGACAGGCACATATTTAAGCTCGCCTGTTAGCCGTAAATACTGCAAGCATCTTAATGGTCGCATCTGAGATCTAAAATGGCCATTTTTTTATTTTACTACTATCTATATTTCGTATTTTTATATTGATGTTTTTTTTAAATAATAGTCAATGTAAAAAATGT
Organism: Agara belti belti; assembly: GCA_018245935.1. Lineage (NCBI taxonomy): Eukaryota > Metazoa > Arthropoda > Insecta > Lepidoptera > Hesperiidae > Agara > Agara belti. The sequence continues at coordinate 17,153 of DWEM01000698.1, forward strand.
ATAGGTATGTATTATTAAAATTATAATGTTATGTAAGATTTTCATTCATAAATAATGTAATACACTACGTCGCCTGTCTAATTAATGTCAATATGCTTAAATAACTTCTTGTAATCATTGTTGACTGCAGATAGTTTTTATTGTCATGATGTATATAATATAATAATAATATCTAGGGACAATTCCACACACGGCTATCCGATTCCAAATTAGGCAATTTAATGCCTGTGTTATGGTA
>DWEM01000699.1:0-17386 GCA_018245935.1 Agara belti belti
CCTATTCCATTGTGGGACTTAAACGTAACTGGTGAAATGTGGGGTGTACTACACTCCTCTGCCTACCCCTTCGGGAAATACAGGCGTGATTAAATTTAATAAAAGTGCTTGTTGGTGTAATATGTATATACATTTTTATATAGTGATAATAATTTATTTGACTCACATATGCCTACGATGTATGGGAACACTGACGATAATTTGACAACATTACAGTGGTAGAGCATTTTATTCTGACCTTTGTCGACATCTTTTCATTACGCAGATCTTTTGCAATACGCAATCGCTACGGACTGCAGGCGCTTCAGTCGCTTCGATTATATTAATGATTTAATATATGTCGACTTCAGGAAAACCGATAAAAAAAAAATTTAAAAAAGGACTTATTAATAAAATTCAAATAAATAAATTATTAACAAATTTTTTATTAAAAATGAATTAAGAAATCATTAACTTTGTCAACCAAGTTTTGTCATCTAGTGTACATATTTTCAAGTTTAGTTAATTTTTTTTTGTAAATGTAAACCAATTGAGTAAAATATCAAAATAACAAATGACAAAATTACATATAGAGACGGCAGTTTGTATTTATATCATCCAAGTACTCGAACTTTTTAACACAGATACCGCTATAGCGATGGAATAAATGGAAATCCGATACAGTGCAATGTCGGGGGAGCGGGTGAAACAGTTGATACCTCCCACCTTAATTCATTAATTTTTTCCATAATTCGTCTTGCGCACTGCGGAGAGAATTATCCCGGTGCGGAATTACCTCATCTCTGTTGACCGAATAATTGCTAGATACTTTTCATTTAAAGATTGATTAAATTGCTTGTTGCAAAGGCCTGGATCCACAGCTCGTTCATGTTTATGTACTTGCTTTAAAATGAAGGATTCCAAGAATTTTCTACGAATGTAAATAAAGCGCTTTTTTGAGATGCAAATTTAACTTAGTTCTACCTTAGAGTGTTTCATTCAAAGAGAATAACCACAATTTGCATTTTTAATTATCATAAAATTTAATTTTCATACCCAGTTATGAAGTGATCTGCAGGCTTCTGTATGTTACCGCGCTACCTATATATTTTATTTATACAGTCACGCCTATATCCCATAGGGGTAGGCAGAGACTAAAGATTTATATCGGCTATGCTCCTTCTTGACCTGGTTTTCCAAGCATTTTTGTGATTTGAATGAAGAATGTTGTATGACTTCTCTTTATCCTTGGTAATCTAATAAAAAAGCTGTTCCTCTTCAACCAAAGCACAAAACACGTTACCGTGAACTAAAATTCAAATTTTAGGGGTGGTGGGACTGTTTAACTCGGTGGAATTTAAAAACACAGGGTGTGATTAGTTTGTTACTTTATCTCGTGAACTATAAGGAGTCTGAACATTTTATAAACATCTTTTTTGATATCGATATTATCTTTATCTTTTAATAACTACTTGTTGTAACATTTATAATTAAAAAGTGATTGACATGTATTATTAAGGTGTTCAGGACTTTTTAGGGATTCAAGATATTTTAGAAAATTCCTTAGCACATACTCATCGAAAATTTTATTGTTATTAATGGTTAATGATTTCAAAAAAACATTTATAAAGGCCTGTTTATTATTACACGTGTGAATAAATAATATAGTAAAATATGTGGATATATTAACATAAACGATGTACCTACATGAAACCGATATATGTATATGTATAACTATGTAATAAATAACTGTTATGTAGTGGTAGGTACTTTTAAATTGAAGTTCTAGAGATTGGCTCGTTTAAACAATCAAAACACAATATCTTCCACTTAAATATTACAGATTAGATTAGATATAATGTACATATAAAATGCTTAAAATATAGAATAAAACCATTTTTATTCATAGATCTTTTTAACAATTGTGAAATTAATAATAATAAATAATAATTCGTTAACCGCAATATCGTAACTAGTCTAAAATAAATGTATCATATGGAAATTCAAAGCGAAAGGTAGTATTTTCTTTGTGGGTAACATGCACAAAGTAAAATTTAATAACGGACGTATTATACGCGGCAACACAGTCCAAAAGTTTCAAACGACGCTGGCCAGCGCTAGCGAGAATTATGAAAATCCATTTTATTTTCTTTTCGTGAGATAAAATGTACTTTGTTTTCAACATTATACTTTATAATTATTTCACGAATTTCATAATAGTAAGAACATGCACAGGAGAATCTGAAAATAATTTTTAAAATACTTGACAATCTCTCAATAACCACACACTTTTTTTAATGCTAAACGGGTATTCCATCGGATATTATACAATATCGATACGTATGTATTGTGTATGTTCATGTCATCTTCTTCATCGTCATTATCATCACATAAACAATTGAGAGGTTAATGCAATCTCGTATGAGGATGCCACGGGAAGATCATATTCCAAGTTTCCAAGTAACAACTTGTAGTGGGGCTTTACGCTCTAGTAAACGCAACAATCAAGGCAAAGCAAGCAAATCCACCTTCCCGTTGACGTGGACACACAATGTGTGGGTGGATTATTGGCAACATCTTTACAACAATGTCTTTTCATAGTGCTCCCCAAAATGTATGGCTCTACTTTGTCGTTCCAAAATGTGTTGTAAAACTAAGTTGTATTGTAATTCAATTCATAATGGTTTTACTTATTATTATTAGATATTAGGTAATCAATATTATACTGAGTGCTCACAGCTATCTAGTCCAAAAGTCTGAATTGAATATGGGCGACAACTTTCAACTTAGAATGCATGCGAAAGAATTTAAATAATTTCGCAAGATTATAAATATTCAACATTGAGTGCCCACGTACGAAAGTTACTAAGTTTTTCATCTGGCGAATAAAATCCAAATCTTATTTGTCCTTTTATAACATTAAAAATATTTTTTTTGTGTAAAGCGTAATGCACTATTTAATAACATTACACTTATTATATACAGGGGAACTCCCTTCGAGCGTTCTCAATCTTTTAAAGCGGTCAGTGGATTATGGATGAAAGGTCTTTGTGTTTTTTATTTTCATACTTAAAAAAATATTCAACTTGTATGGTCAGTGATGATCCAGTGGTTAGTGATTGCAGATGGCGGTGTGTGTGACTTGTTTACATTTATTTTATTACTTAAAACAGTTGGAAATTATAGAAATGTGTTTTGTACAGATTTCTACAATGCTCTTGCTTATAACGCTTTTTTCGGTGACGGAGCAGAAACGTTCAGAAGGTACCGCGTTGCCTAGGGAGAGACACCGGTATATATGGCATTTTTACCCATTGAATAATAATAATAATTCATCTTCAGTTATTTTGTATTTAATATAAATTTGTAATTTCCTACTATGCTCATTGAGTTTCTATACAATTAGATATTGGCTTTTTTTCTTACAAGATGATATCCATACTACTACCTATTATAAATGGGAACGTTTGTTTGTTTCTTTGTATTGTCCTTCAGAAGCAACGGAGCGTAGTTAGTGTATTTTTTTTTGTTCTAACCAAATTTGTAAGCACTTTAATACTTCTTTCACCTAAAGAAGTGTTTACGGATAATGATCTGTATTAGGAGAGCTAGGGTCTTTAAGAATGATATGGAGTAGGTATTTTCTACTTCGGCAAAACAGTTGCCTTCACAGGAATTTTCCATTTAACTGCAGTTTTGATTATCCGTCGTTTACGTACCAATACGAAGGTTGCTAAAGAATGTCATAGAATACTTTTTATTGAAGTAAATATGTCATTCAAATTCATTTGTACCTATACTAAGTAATATATGTATTCAAATACAAAATAATCCATTTTGTTATAAAAGTAAAATAAACAAAATAAAAAAAACAATAGAAACATTTTATAGAATTATTAATAATATTAATCAGCTTTCATAATGAATAAATAATATTTAAAGATAAATAGAAAAATATTGTAATTTATTTATAATCGATAGTAACCTTAATTTCTTTTAATAATATCGTAATAAATAATTAGGAAACTAAATGCAAAATTGCATTGACCAATCAATGTATGTTTTACTATAATAATTTAATGGTCAAGCATTTCAGTGAACAAAATACATTTGGTATACGGTTTGTCTTCACGCCCCTAGATGACGCTAGAAACTATGTTTCTAAAACGCTCTAACGATATGTCTTCCTTATCGGTACTTAAGCTGATGCATACGCGCGTTAGTGCATAATGTATTAATGTATATATATTCATTTTGCGGTCGTTTTTTTTTATTCCTTGTTACGATGATCTGCTTTCAATTTTGGTTTTCTGCGATTAGTTTTGTGTTTTGGTTTTGTTGACTTGGTTGGTTTTTATTGATTTTTAAACAAAGTAAACAAACACGCTTTCATTTCGTTAGTTGATTTTGGTTATACTAAACCTCGTTTTTCTCTTAGTAACTTTTGATTGTGTTGCTATTTTTACACTTGGAGCGTGTCATGTTAACAAACATGTATGCATACATCAAAATTCAGCGTCGTTTCCTTCGACAACGCGGGCTACGCCGCAAATAACATCTAGAATAATCTAGAACATCTAGTATAAAAGAGAAAAGATACTCCCTGTCATACTATCTCGGAGGTAACTATAATAAATAAAGCTTAAATGAGTTACAAGGGCAGGATCGGTAAATCTGATAGGGCACGCATAGTTGTATATTTCTAATAATGGATTTATCAAATATATCTGTCCCATAACAATCCCCAGTTATTATTCAAGTTATTATTGAATATTCAAGTCTCGTAGAAGGAAACGTGCCTATGCTGAATGTTTTCTTTTTTAGTTGTAATTGTATGACAGCGACGCTATGTACGAATTTTCGAATTTGATTACATAAATTAGCTTACTCGAGTATTTAACAGATATTTTTCTTTCAATTGAATGACCTAACTCACCGGACTCCTATTCTCTGTGTTATCTACTTATTAACCTACTTCAAAAAGGAGGAGGTACTCAATTCGTCTGGATTTTTTTTTACACGTTTCTAGTGGAATGTAACGTAGTATTTAATTCAATTCAATTTATTTGTCAATGCGTAATAAAAATTTAATGTCCTTTTCCGGGGAAAGAAAATCCGGGTCGATTCGCTAGACCTAAAAAAACATCGCCACGTACATTTATCACTTTATATGAAAAATACATCGAGGTTGACATCAGCATACAACTGCGCAAATCGGCGGAATATAAATTTTTAGGTTTCAGATTCATAATTTAGTGACTAGGACATTACAATTTTAAAATACTCCGAAGTTTTCAGGAAATGATTATTCTTCCTGACATCACCCATCGATCTCTTGTCGTTTCTAAGACGCAGTTGTTGTGTAAACTTCTAGAAAATGATTGTATAAAACAGTGACGAACTTGGCTGTAATTTATTGCGTTACTAGATGGAGAGAACCTACTAGAATACCTAAAAGAAATAAACAAGGTCGCAAAAAGAACAAAGATCATTTATAGACTTTTAACACGCACACATGTGTAGGTGTGTATGAGCGTAACATAATCTTAATTAGATTTTGACCAAGTCCCAGAATTTTTAAAGTTTTCTACACGTATTATGGACCAATGACAGAATAAGAATGTTATGCTATCATAGAGCCCAGCTGATGATGAAGCCAGAAGCTACTAAACACTGGACATAATTCTAAAGGTAGGATTAAGAATTCAAGTGGTAATAATGCCATTATACTTCAATTAACATGTTTTTTTTTAAAGAAAAATACGACATTCGGATGAAAACAAACAAAATCCAGGTCAGCGTGAATATGAGTACAGTAATCAAATTACGATGAAAAACTCAAAATTGACAGTGCATTAACAATATCATATATTCGTTGATGTAATTACACAGAACCCAATTAAACGGGCTAATTGAAGCGGGTATAATTAAGTGAGTAAAAGGCATGTATATCGATATAATTTACGCTTTCTCGTTTGGTGTATCTCTTATATTTAAACGAGCAATTTTTGTGTACATATGAAAAATACATGATGAAAATTACTGTGTACGTTAGTATGAAAAACCAAATAAGCTTACAGTAAGCCAGAGCAGGTTGTATGTGTATTATTTGTAATAAAAGTATCCTAGAAAATTGAAATGCTGCCCAAAGTCACCTCCACGCCAACGAATTTGCGGGCAAAAGCTAGTTTACCTAGACCAGGTCTCCTCTCATAGAGAGAGCGATTTAGGATTTAGTCTATCACGCTCTATCAGTGCGAAATGGAAGACTTCACACACCTCAGAAAATATTATATACTTTAGATGATTTTTTACAACAGTTAATTATAGCTTTCATAATTTTTTTGTCACAAATCCGTTCACGTATCGTCCAAACGCAGATAAAAAGTAATAGGACATTATTATCAATTATAAAAGAATGGATAATATGGTGAACAAGATAAACTAGAGCATTTGTAAAACGAGCTAAAAAGAGAAAAAGCAAATTAGCGCATACAACTATAATTGATGAAACGTATTCATTTTAACAACGTAACCAGCCTGTCTGCATAAAAGTGGAATATTTATATGGATGCAAACATTCACGTGTTATGAGTAGAAATATCATATTCGCTTTGCCATTTTCAAAATATATAAATTTCACAATACGGATAATAATTTAAGTTGCAAAAAATGCCACTAGTTTTGACGTTGGGCAGTCTTTCTTCGTGTTATTCGATAGAAGTTCTCTACGTGTTCCTGGCAAATATCCCAGACAGCATGCAGATGCGTCGTACGTCTTCTGCGACTACTTGGATCACAATTTACAGTTGTAAAAAGATTAACAGTATGCACCAAATCGAATGATTTTAACAACCATATTTTCGCAGCGAGCAAACAGCCAGGAGAACATAGTGCCGCCGGACGCCTGTTTCTAAGTCACATCGTCCTTTGTGAGCAGGATAATGACCAAAGTATTTAAACTTGCTGATCATTTTCAGGGGGACCTCGAGTAAGAATATTGTACGAGTAGGTATAGAATAGCCAGTCCTGCTACTGATTAATAGATAAGCATCTCGACCTTATTGTCGTTGTCCATCAAACCGTGAGGCAGTGCACACCTCTCACACACAGACCTTTTTCTAAGACCGCTATGATCTGTATAACTCAAATCGTTCAAGGATTTACCATCTTCCGAGCAATCGACGGAGGTATTGTTGAGCTCTTGAATCAGGTTACTTACAGCACTCTGTACGCCTCCGATCACTTCCCGCCTCCTGCCTCACTGAGGGAGTTGATTTGATTTCAATACCAGAAATTGAAAATCTCCATCCACTTTATCGGAAAATCTATCTTGTACGTCGGCTTCTCTAAACGAAACAAAATCCTTACACAAACCTTAAAAGCGGGCGCATACAATATTGAGGGAGGATATAGTCGACATTCGTGGCCTGAAATTGAATTTATCGTCATTGAAGTTTGATTGTCCAGTTTCTTAGCAATTATAGTTGCTAGAATAGTCGGCATACATAGGTTTCAGTCCGGTTCTAAAACTGTTTTATCTTCAGGAACCGATAGAACTATAGATTATATTGACTCATTGAGTAATTACGAATGGATTGATATGTCATTCAAGGCTTTCAAGACGAATTTTGTGGAACACACTATATCACGTAATAAATACACTTTTGAGTTAATTAATTTTTTGTCTGGGTTTTTCACCAGCAACTTGTAAAATATAAAACGTCTGTGCAGTGGCAAAAATGTTATGGTTATTGTTGTTCTATTAAATCTTCTAAAATAAACGTGGTTATATAAAACCTGTTAAAACTGAACTAAAACATTTGTTCTTCTTAAAATTTTCAAACTTAACCAAACCGACAATGAGAAGTAGCAATAATTCCTACTAAGAATCTTCAGTCATACCTAAACATTTGAATAATAAAAAATATTTTCCTCTGAGTTACCTATCTGTATAAACTTATATATGTAGATATATAAATACATATGTGAATAATGAAAACAATAAATGCAATAAAGGTTGTGTTCTGTAACGTTAAGTAACAAATGTCTACTACGTATCGTACGTACGTAGGCTCGAATCATAGAATCTTTAATGACCATTAAACTATTTGTTGACACGATATCTTGTCTGTCACGGTCATGAAATCAAGTGACGATTACTCCCACTTGATCCGTTACATAACCTAGTAAGCATCGTTTTAATACCCGGGCCAGCTATGAATACTCCATTCACTTTCGCTACCACGCTTACGACTTATCTCGTTAGTGGGCCTCGTGTCACCACCTAATAATAATATTCGTAAAATCCTCTCGATTCGCAGGTCGTTACCACCTCATTAGAGAGTTTAAATTGTTAATGATATTTAGGGTTGCATTTTCCTTACGTTTATCGTTTAGCCATTTTCCCCTTCCTCTACCCGCCCCCCCCCCCAAAGATCGATATATTTCATCATGTCACGGTAGGACGTTAGAAATTTCCATAACAGTGCACACGGCTCCTTCGACGCGGGAGCGGGACTTATCCGAATTAAGAGCAAAAACTTCATTGAATAAACATTGTCCCTCAAGCCCCGTATATTCCACCGCGCAAATCATTGGAGCCGACAGTGTTGCGCCGCCGTGGGTCTGCACATCACGCTCACACGCTGCACTTCCGAAACGTAACCAGTGAAAGCTTGCTTGCACTCCGCGCGTTAACGGCTCGGCGTTCGATAAAGGTAACGTTACTGTTTATTTTGTGGATCTACAATATAACGTCGTCGTGAATATTCTTGCGTTTTCTGTGTTTATTTAAAATGTGTTAATGCAAAAAATACCTTTCATCGCGTGGTTTCTGGCGCGATGAAAGTGGGTACTCCTCATTGAAACTGGTTTTGATTCAAGTTTCGATTATATAAGTTTTAAACGATGCGATCGCAATAATCACGTCGCGCAAAAATCGCGCTCGCGTTGCCGAACTGAATGTATTACACGCAATGACACAAATATGCGATACAAAATATGACGAACGGTTCATTATTGTTTATCTTACGTCGTAACGTTCAATTAATAACACACTTTCTACAATGGTGTATCGGTGAACCGAATTTAAAGATGATTGTTTAGGAATCAGTAAAGAATTAGGGAATTTAGTGGACCTTTTTACGCACGTTGTGAATTAGGTAACGGCAATGTAATGTTAACTGGTACTAGACATTTTTAGATGTGTGATCACAATCCCAGATAAGGTTAAATTTGTTATTAGGCAACCTCGTCATCTGAGAATTCCTAATATATACAACTCTCTTTACACTACACCACAAAAATGTTATCGCTACTGATTAACGGTTGGAAAAGATCGAGCAACAGTGTCCCAAGCGAGCCCTCGGACGAAGGAACTATCGTGGATGAGGACACTTGAAAATATTATTATCATTTAATGACTTAGTACACTCTAAAAAATACATAAGTGAAACTGACAAACAAAATTTTTTAAATCGTATTATGAACGTGATAAAAATTTGGACCAAAAAATAAATACTTTTAAATACGTTATTTTATATTTCCGACATATTTAATGATTAAGTACGCCAAAAAAACATGTAACTGAGACTTACACATTCAACTTTTTTCACATAGGAAATTCGATATTCGCTTCAAAAATATTTCTTTCCTTTACATCACATTGACACAAAAACCATAGTTCCAATTAATATCTTAATACATATAAATTACGCGTCACGTTGTTTGTCCGCTATGGACTCCAAAACTACTGAACCCATTCTAATGACAATTTGCACACGTGTGTAAATTGGTCCAACTTAAGAGATAGGATAGTTTTTATCTGAACTCATGATCTCAAATTTTCTTTTTGCAAATTTTTTATAGGACAACACTTAGATTGACAACATCGAGACACGGGATTCTTACATATAAAAGATTAGGTTATCATAATTGAAGCAGGGCAACGCGTGGTCGGGTCGGCTAGTGTCATATACATAAGTGGATGATATAAAGTGGTTAGAAAAATATTGTGCTAAAACTGCAATAGCTCCTGCCGTATTAGCAATGCGATATAGTATATGTATATTCGCCGCAGCAAATTGCGATTTCATGTTCCGTAATTCAAAAAGGGTATGTACAAGTATGTTCGCAGCATAAAGCGAAGATATGTAGTAGGCGCGAGAAAGTAGGTCGAAACGAAACATTTCTTGTGTTTTTTTCGTGCAACATAATGGACGTCGATCTGTACATTTCCCATATTTATTATATTAGTTGGCCGTTCTCAAGCTCCTGACATCACATAGCGTCTAAACGACTTCGCGGAATGTACTATTATCCGTAGCAAAGTTGATGATATACAAATACGAAAAAAATGGTAACCGAGGAATATATACGATTCAGTTACGTATCATTCCAACAAAGTTTGAAACAGGAAAGTAGGAAATTTTCGAACCATTTTAAAATTTTCCTTGTAAATTTCAAACGATTCATATACGTTTTCTAAAGGATCTCAGTAATAAGTGTATATGTAATAAATAGTGTATGGTAAAGTGTACTGGGTTTTGTTTTAGTTACGAACGCCAGTTAGATATATATAATTTGTTAACAGGCTAGGAATTATGTTCGTACAATAAAATTAATAACGGGACAAGTTTTTTGTTTGCGTAAAAAGTCGTCCTTGTGTAATTTAAAGTAATGTTGTGGAGTTTTATATTGCATTATAGCACGTGTCTTAATAAACGTTTTTGGGCAACGAGTCAGATGTGCTCCATCAAGGACGGAATTCAGATAGAACTTTCAACCCCTATGAGGGCACGTGCAAATACTTGTGCGCTGCCGTAACATTAACACTGAAGCCTTACGTCAAATAAATTAATATCCTGTTGTATAATAAATTATATTATGGTCTATAATAAAATAATAAACAATATTAGGTACCATGGCATCCGGACTTGCTCATAATTTGTATTTATGAATTTATTTTCATATGTATTATTTGAATTGAAAGGGTTTACTTATTGTTCCTCTGCTTCACATGGGTTCTCCTCTTACCACGAGAAGGTTTAAGACCATAGTCTAAGACGCTGTCCAAATGAGGTCTGGCAGACTTCACACACTTTAGAGATATTATGGAAAACTGTCATGGGCACACGTTTCCTCACGATGTTTTCGTATACCGTTGTGGCGAGTATGTATACCGTATCATTAAAATTTGCTATTACCACCAATACTTTGTCATTAGTCTACAATATAATTTGAGCGTAGGGTATAATTAGAAATAGAACGATATTATCGGAATATGTTACGTTGCTACATATATTCTTAACCTAAAATAATTATTGCTCCGTAACGTCCGATAATGAAGGTAGGTAAGCGTTTACCGGTGACATTGTATTCGAGTTATCTTGAGTCGCAATAAATAGTAATTTACAGGTGTATTGAGTACTTTTAGTAAAGGTAGCATAGGTATAAATAACTGCGTAAATTATATTTAAACAAAGATTGTCATGATGCTTATGCATGTGATATTTTGAATCACTTTGATTCTACAGACTTATCTACGAGTATCTGTATACCAAGTAGATCATTTTTCTAAGTTCGTTGCGTATTTTTAATATACGCGTAAAATATCCAAATTAGTTCGGATTTATTTCAGACGTGGGAACTAAACCCTCGTACACACACGACTAACTCGCAATGAAAGTGCGAATTACCATATGATAGTATTGAGAGGATCGGGATAGTTCATGCGACTCAAATTCGTACAAAAACGTATGCGACGTGAGGCCGGCTTTTAACTCGTGCAATATATGCAGATATAATACTTTCCTTATCATCTTCAAAGTATCGGTTTTTAATTGCCATTTAATGCTTTAAAGCACGACACTCACTTAATTGAAAAGCTAAGCAAAAACTGAACAGAGGCAAAAGTAATTTGGAATGTCACACGGATATGTAGGTACTTGTTCTCTGTCCCAAGATTAATATTGATCTGTGCGGTCAATCTAAATATACAAGGTGTTTTAATGAGCTACAGTCACAAGAAGATAGAATCGTTCAAGAAAGTTAGGTACGAGTGTGAAGAAGCATAATTGAATACAACAAACTGCCACAAACGGGAAAAATTGCCGTAGAATGTGATATTTTACAAGTATTTTTTCGAATAAAAAGAGGCGAACATTTCTTCATTTTCTGAGTAAAATCTGATAACGAAATCATATACGACAACTTGACTCGTATCTAAAATGCGAGGCGCCTTTCGTGTTTATTGAATCAATTATTCCGCATCAATGGGCCAACTGTAATTATGTGGAATATATCGTGTTCAGCTTATTTACGGGTGCGTTAAGATTGGCTTTTATAACGACAATATTTACTTTTTTATTCGCATGAGGGATAAATGTGATTGTGAAAATATTTTATATATACTCGTATAATAACTTTGCTAGAAATACAAAGTCCACGTAACGAAAGACGAACGCTGGGGGGGCTTTAAATTTTCTACCAACACTAAATTCACTCTGAGAATAGAGAATAGAATAAAGTAGGTACATATATCGTTTGATGGTCTTAGTAATTATGGAACTACGTATAAATAAATTATTTATAAGAGGTCATGTAGATAGGTGGTAAACTTCAAGATGATAGAAGACATGGTGCATTCTATACAAGTAATTTCTGGTAAGATATTAAAATTATAATGAATAATAATAAAATTGTTATGCATGTGTGTCGGTATTCTTTATTTATTTATTAGTTGTTACCGCGGCTTCTCTTGCGTGATCAAAAGACTATTTTGTTCAACGTTGTCGTTATTGCGGCGGACATGAGACATTTTCAGCGAAAGAGAGTAGCCTATGTCACTCTCCACCCCTTAAACTATTTTCGTACCATTCACGTCGGTTCCGTTGTTCCGTTTTGACACAAAAGAAGGACAAACAAACACACCTTCGCATTTATAATATTAGTATGGATAATATCAAGTACCTGAATGACCGAGCTTCGCTCGCTGTTTTGTTTAGTACATTATGTTTTTTTGTTTTCCCAAGAACAGTTTTTCTCACAAAAAGAAGCAACTCGAAAAAAAGAGAAAAAAATAAAGGAAACAATCGGACCGAGATTTGAACCCGGGGTTTTTATACAATGAAAACACGGTTAAAACGACATTTTCTGAAAATAAAACCTAGCTAGATCGCTTTATCGCCCCCGAAACCCCCTGAATACAAAATTTCAAGAAAATCGTTGAAACCGTTTCCGAGATCGTTGTTATAAGACTTGTTGTTGTTATTACAAGAATTGCGCGTTTAAAGGTATTAGATTTTTTTGAAATTATTATTTACGTTTGCTGGAAATGTGCCTTGTCCTAAAAAAACTACAATATCATTAGAGCCTATCTAATTTCCTACAGTCCCATAAAGTTTAGTCATTTTCTCTAAAGCATTCATTGTTATGAATACAAAGCAGCAGCTGGAGTGTTGTTGATAAAACCTTCCGGTATTCCACGAGATAAACCTTTGTTCTAAAGTAAAACGAATCGAAGCGTACTTACTTCAGGGCAGCTTTCTTGTTTGTAGTACGGCTATGTCGGAAGACAGCATTCAAATGCAGAGACCAAGAAATGTCGATCGTATTATAACTAAGCCTTGTATAACAAATGCATCGTTTTATACCATTTTAATCAGTAAATGCTTTTATTTTTAAATCCCCACATTTCCGCACGTTTGAGTCTGACATAAATAATATAAATATAAATGCAATAAGAAGCGATATTCACAATTTTTATGGGTTAGTCCCACTAAAATGAACAAATTATGCATAGGTATTACGTACATAGAATATGTGCTAAAGGGCGGACTTAATACCGCATGGCATTTTCTACTAGTCTACCCAAAACTATTTACTAACATAACAACTGTAACTGTTCTAGATTCAACATTGAGTAGGAAAATTGCTCCAAATACTTTCCGTGCGTTAGGAATGTTGATGGAAATGCGCGGCGATAATCTTTGAAGTCTTTCAGGATAAGCTTAGCTAAAATCTTGTGAATTTTTGTGTGGAATTACAGAGCATCTACCTTCAAAAAATATTTAAAATCATCAATGTCATGTACAAGCATGCGAAATATTACATTTGCTTTTTATTTGTGATAACTATACATCTATATGTATATAAATAGGCGAAGACAAAACTCTTTTTCGACTCGACTCGACGGATTTTCTTGCTTTTTCCGCTAATTATCTCTCATCACATAAATTATTTAAGTCGGGGTTTTTTAAATTATTGTATGCTTTTTCAATTACATATGAACCATCGTGGGACTTTAAAAAGATTTAATTTTGTTTTTTTTGCATGTAGTTATTGACGAGGTATAGTGTTATCGAAAGAATTTAAATTGTAGGGTCTAATTTCCGTACACGTGTTTAGAAATTCAGTTTTTTCTGTTTCATTTATTTAATATGTTTTTAAGTACGATCATTGTATAAAACGATAAAGTAAAACAAAAGTTTAGTAAGTACTCTTCGAGACCCGCCGTGTCCAAATAAAATAGAAACGTTTGTGGTTTCCTGTAAGAAACAGAGTTGTCACAGATAGGTGTGGAAGGTAATCGTATTGGAAAAAGAAATAAAAACGTTGTATGAAAATTATAACTAAATTGAGACTGAACAATATCAAATATAGAACGTGGGATGTCTCGCGGCGTCCATTGCAATGGACTTTTGTTTGTATTATAAATAAATTTTCTGGCAAATATTGTTTCAAAGTGAAATAACTTCTAACATCAATGTGTGTTTTATTTTATATTCGTTTTTGTTGCCTACTTGGTGAACGTGGGTGAAGAAAACTCATTTTAAATGTTTGCGATACTACCTAATAATTTGGTTACTAAGACTTGATTACTATTTATCGACGATTACTAAAATATACCTATACAAGTACGGTGACCCTTACGGTCTCATAAATTTAATATAGGAAAGCCAGAAAGTGCTTACAGGAACTCTATAACCAAACCAAATGAACCCACTGATGTTGGACTCTACATTAGTACGAAATTTAATTCCACACATAACCCATACAAAAGACGTTAAAATATCAATGTTGTTTTTTCAGCTTAACCGCTCCTATCCCTACCGTCACTCTACATGACTTGATTGTTTCGTTTGACGCGATATAAACGTGTTCATATCACAGTGTACAAAAGCGGAAGGCGAGTCAAAGCCATGTCTCATCCTTGTGCCGCTCTGATAGCTATTCTACCCAATATACTGTGAAGTTTAGTCTTTGGCACCGTACAGATAAAACAAGCAAACTTCAGATGGCTTTTATCGCTAGACATGTGGTGTCTACGCTTCATTAGTTAAATCATTGAATAGAGTTTTATACGTTTGTCAATTATAAAACCAGAGCCTGGGAAATAGTCTGCAAAATGACACAATTCTTAAAATACACACACAAACACAACCTTTCCCAACGATGGCACAGGACATTCCAGTGATTGTATAGTAAATACCTAGCCTCCGTGGTGAAGAAGTCTTACCGTATACTAGAGCACTTATGTATAATCCAACTAGAGCTCATAAACAATAAACTGAGCGTTGATCTAGGAGTGCAAAATCATTCCAATTGGCAAAAAGTGCGAAAACGATTATCTTATTAAATCCAGACGGAAAACGCCGTAAAATTTCCGTTATGTTTGTAAATAACCTGCTTTGCACACGTTGTAAAAAAGTTTTAATGCGAGAATCTGTTGTTGGATTCAATATACATAAGCGTTAAAAGAATAGTTTAGTTAACTATATTTATTTATAATACAAATATAATTTTGAAGATTCTTATAATAAATTTGTTGCTAAAACTATATTTGAGTACATTATATCGACGATTAAATTTGATCTTCACATCTCCTCCTCCGATATCTCGTTATGTAACTTACGTACTTGAATCTTCAAACGTGACATGGTCGAGCGAGAATTATAACTAAATCACTGTCACCGCAAGTTCCGAACTTCCAACTCGTGATATTAAACCACTTTCTGAGAGATAACTCTCAAGAGAATAACTTTAGGAGTGCTAACTATTCCAATACCTTTGAATATACAACTACCACCAAGATTATGGCACGTTTATCAACCTCACTTTTAACTTAATAAGCCCAAGTAAGGTACTCTTTACATTTAATGTGTGATTTTTTTTATATTATACTTAATATTTCCTTCGTTAAGGAAACCCTGGTGAACGCACCTGTAATGAGCAAGTTTAAAAAAACACACACTTGATTCGATTATAGATATTATTATCCTCAAAAATAAATCCGAACAATTTTAAAAACAAAAGAAACATCCCAAAAAGTACGAATAAAGTAATTTATAACACTGTGTCTGGTCACCGGGTCTAACTTAAATAAAAAGGAAATTAAAAAATTGCAAACTTATCTTGTAATTCTAACGGTTTTGAATACTTAACGAACAAAACAATCTAATTAAAATTAAATTGTATGCACTTAATCGTAACCGCGGCAATTAGTATACGAGTAACCTACATACTTTATACATTATAAAATTTGGTTTCACATTCATTCTGCATTAAGGAGCCCCTAGAGTGTAACGGCTTTTAGTTTGCAATTGTCGAAAAGCTTTTGTATGTATTTTTATATGCATGTGATCGACAATGTAATACTGTAAGTTTAATTGCAAACAAACTATTCAATGCCCGTTTAATCATGTCAAATAAATTGTACCCACCCAAACAGTTTAATATGGCAATATTTGCTAAATTACATGTAAACTCTGTCATAGCTTACGACGGTAATTAATGTGGTCGTATCGTGAAATTCCATAAACTTTTACACAACTGTTTTAATGCAGAAGCACGCACTGCTGACCGCGTAACTCAACGGTAACGATGTTTCCGCAGTCTGGCTACTGTTACAATCGAATATTAATATTTTGTTTCTCACTTTATAGTTCCACTTTATGGTTCTTCTCCGTCGATTCCAGCTCTTGATTTTATTTTAACCATAAACAAATTTACGCTTAGGTATCGCATTGAAATCATGGTATATCAATTTTTGTAATTTCATATAGTTTTGACGTCGGTACGCTTTTCTGTAGTTAATTACTATCAATGTATTTAATTCTGAAATGATGCCAGCTTAAGTTTTGTTTTATTGATCTATGGAGAGGAATTAATAATGTTTACTTACGATTACTTCTGATGTCAATAGGCTCCAAGGCATTGACTATGTTATTAGTTTGTTACGTACCGCACCATATCTTCGTCACCCAGGTTTGACCGGTAGAAATCATTCTCTACCGGTCATCGTTAGGCATTAAGAGGTACTGTCTTATATGCCTTAATTTAGGATCTTGCCAAGAATAAATAAATATCTTTATTGCTTACTTTCTTTTTATAATGTCTATGTAAT
>DWEM01000700.1:0-17383 GCA_018245935.1 Agara belti belti
GATGTATTGGGGTTAAGCCAGTAGATTACATTGAAAAAAATTATAATTTTCAGTACAACTTCATCCGTTCCTTTATCCGGGGCTGAGCCCTAAATCTGCGAACTTTGTGACCCGCATAGCATTCTATTTTAAGCAGTTCGATCATGAGTATCAATGTTACTGATTATGGGTATATCTTCATTGAAATCTATGACTAATTGTAATACTTTTAGTTATTTTACGATTTTTTGATGTTCTTGATATTTAAAAGGTTAAGTTTTGTAATAATGGAGAATAGTTTCTAAACGTATAAACGCTCTTCAGGCCTCGTGGATATAATATTCTTTCTTTAATGATTCTCCAAATTTAAAATAAATATTTGAAAAGGCTACAATAAAATGCAATCAGCGCTCTGAAAGGCGAGAGACACATTTTCTCATCTAAATTGTAAGAATTCTAAATTGCACATAAATTCTGTAGAAAAAAAAGGAAATGTGAAACTGAACCGAAATAAGTATTAAATTCAGAATGTTACGTTCATAAAACTGTCGACGCTACTTCAAAATCCAAGAATCCACAACGCCCTATATTTAAAAAAGTTATGGACTTATTTTTATAATTACCAAGTTTTTTTTCAGGATTTTACTTCGTCAAGGGGAGACAGCAGCCGCTCGATTTAAACTATGTATTTCGTGGAGTTAACAGGATGTTACTATTGGGAACGATATTATTTAAATTGAATATATTTTGTTCCCACGAAAGAAATTTATCTATTTATGTACTGGAAAAAAATCTGTTCGTAATCAGAATTTCTTGAACATTTTTCTACCATATACTGGGCTAAATTGTTTCGATATATATTTATACTTAATGTTAATTTACTTGCTTTAACTTTATCGCTATGCATATAAAATTGCATTGGTCATAAGTAAATTGATTCAGACATGAGCCGATAGATACACTAGCGCAACGACGCTGGAAAAGTAACAGCCATGACAAACAAATTTCTTACAGTAAACCTATAATTTCGTTTCTTGGTTGCTTCACTCAATAGAAACTGCGATATTATTGTATTTCTTGAGCACAGTTCGCGTTATGCGGGACAGTCTCGAAGTTCACTTCTGACAGTCTTTCAAATTTATACCATTTAGTCGCAGTGGTCGAAGTACAATCGCTGAAGCGCTCGACTTTAAAAGCCAATTGGCAAATCCCCTGATTTTGCAAATGTCCATAGGCGACGGTGTCACTTGCCATCGCCTCAGACGGTCAGCCCGTGGTAGCCACAAGGATACCACATGGTTATATTTTTTGTAAAGTGAACGTCAGTTATTATGTACAATAATTGGGATGATAAGTAGACCATCAGCCACGCATTCCATGTTACAATTGAAGCTATAACAGTCTTGCGAATCGATGTTATTTTTTTCTCTTTACATGGCTGTAGTTGGCAGCGTTGAATCGGTGCCGGTGAGATGACACCTGAAGATACGAGCGATTGTTTTTTCTTTCTAATTTATATTTAAATCCACAGGGTCGGCACCTTGTCATGTCTACGTATAACGCGCACGGTTTAACGTATTTCAATAGTTATCTATATGATGAGCCTGTTTATGCAAACATCTTACAGTTTGGCCGTCAGCTTGGGCTCGTGCTTATCATTGATTGTTATCGATACGTAGTAACGAAAACAAGAGCGCCATAACACCTTGTAGAACCTGTAACTTGGTTCAGTGTTTATCTTAATTCAATTTATTTTCTGCCAAGAACAATCTTGAATGGTTTCTATTTCATATAAAGTCTAAGATAAACGTCTTAAAAGTGATCTAAAATCCTCGCTTTCTTCAAGTTAATATAATCTTTATCCAAAAAGGGATGATCGCAGCGCACTTAACTTCTAAGATGATTGGAATTCTCTTTTGAAATTTGCAATATATGAATAAATCCGTTTTTTTTTTAAATCTTTTGTACAACATAAAGATGTTTACTTATTTAGTTTGTTGTATATTGACAATCATGGAATTCTTTTAACTTGTATTTAAATAGAAGTCATTCATTCCGCCTGCTTAATACGGACTGGACAAGATGGAAACTCAACCGCAACCGAAATAATTAAAGAAGATTTTTGTAATGAAGATACTGTTTCAAGGAAACAATCGACATCCTTTTTCTAGGAAGACTAAAAGATATTTGAAATTTCTTAATGCGTCCGCAGTAAATTTTAACTGGTAAGTAATAAGTTGCATAAACAAACATAAACTTGAAAATATTTACGTGACACGTTTGAAAATGCATTATCAAAGTCACATATATATCTAATAAATAACTTAACGCCTTACGGTAGGCAAGGAAATGTAATGCATGTTTATACAAATTCTGTTCATTTTTCTATGCACAAGTATTTTGGCGTTCAATCGTTTACAAAGCTTCTGTTGAAGGAATTACAGAGCACTTTTTTAGAAACAAATATCAATTCAGTATGCTTTTGAAAATGTCGGAAGTTTTATATGCGCTTAGACAAAATTGACACAACGTCAAACACTAAAGCAATAGTTGCTTTGTTTAGTCTTCGCCGTATTATAAATATGTAGCTTCTTTTATGTCATTACTTGAACAAATTCATGTATTGTATCGGGTGTAATTATTAAATAATATATACATACATTTTAATAATATGTAATGATGTCTGCACAATCTGATTAATATATAGTACCGTGTCCTAGTATGGGAGAGTTACCGTGAAGAAATCCATATACTTTCTATATTTGTTAAGGTCTCTGCACTAATAGAACATTTCACGATTATAATAAAATTGCCAATAACATTTCGGTCATTCGCTCGAATACTCTTGTACCAATAACAAGCATGTAAAGTATCTACTCGTATGTCGGTAACTTGACGGTTGTGTGGAAGACAATATTGTTCATCTGAATTATCAACTAATGAGGGCCGATTTGTCAATTATCAGATAAACCATTCAATACTTATTAAGTCAATATGTTTATCTATCTGTTGATACATTGATTAAAATTCTTCGAATTTTCAATCGACTCTAAACAAACTAATAGTTATCCGTTTTTATAACAATCATCAGAGTTACATGGTTTCATGCGTTTGACACTGACAGGATATTATACGTCAAAATGAACGATAGACTAATAAGTTTCTGTCAGTGGAGTAAAGGAGCATATAAATTTATTCTTCCAATAGTCTTGTTCGTTACATAAGAAGTATCAGGAGATAGAAAAATAAAAATAACGCTATCCGCCAGATAACTACTATCCAGTCCAGTGTTTCTTGACCTTTTTCAGTCCGCGGACCCCTAAAAAATGAAGCACAATTTCAAAGACCCTTTAATAAAAACAGGAATAAAATTAGGACAATTTAATTATTAGTCCGTGCGCACTTGTTTTACTTACTTCACTTGGTCAATCTCCGTCGGATTCCCCTTGCCGGTGCACGCTCGTCGTGCTTATATTAGTAAGCGTAATGATTACGAGACTTGCTGGCATTTATTTATTAATTTGAAATGTCCATAAGACGGCGGACCCTTATACATACAGTCGCGAACCCCCAGGGGGGTGATTATCTGGCAATTGAAAAGTCGGCCCTTCGAAAACAAAAGTAAATTTTTTATAAGGTTCTCTTATGAAATGTAAAGCTGTAGCAAAATATTACGAGTCCAGAGCGAATGTCTTATGGTAATGACCGTCTCCGGCTGGAGCTGCGTACATACTGTATCTGCTACGTAAGAGGATAACGCATGTGTTTTGTCAAAATAATATCCTGACATAATTGAATCCTTAAATATGTATAACTTTAGCCACAGGTTGGTTAACCCTTTACGGTTATGAAATCGAAATTGGAGCACGGTACGGCTGCTCTTATGACAAGTGACAAGCGTGAAGCAATATTTACACAAGGGAGGGGTATTAGGTTTGGAAATGATCCGCGCAGTGGCCGTCTTAGCCATTGCGAGGAAATTGTCTATTGCTAAAATAGGTATTTGTCATTTTATCAATGAGAACACTCCGTTTTATTGTCTGCTAAATCCTTCAAAGTTACGCTTATATCGCTTAATGGATATTTAACAGCCACTACCACCAGTAAACACGACGACTACAAGAAAAAAGCTGCGTTCAAGTTTTTTTTATAAAATAATAATTTAAATATAAACTTTTTTCTACTGTAATTGTTCTCGCCAGCCTCCGAGGCCGCCACTGGATTCGTAGCACCGTCCAGTGAACTATACGTCCACAATGCATTATAACTTTCAACAATTAGGCGTAAGGCGCGCCGCTACTTTTAATATCAAATAGATTTTTTATTCGCCATAACGAAATTTCTTCAGCCATTTTGTTTTTGATATGGAATGCTAAATGAAAGAGGGCTCGGCCAGTCTTAACTGTTCTTAGACATTTGTAACTGGAAACGGAACGCCTTTTATTGATCGAAGACATTACCGGATAGTGATTACATTAACATGGTGGTTCTTTTTAACAATGAGACAAAATGTGATCGTGTTAATCTATGTTGTATGGTAACGTTCGCAATTTAGGTTATCATTTACAGGTATATAATATATCGTACATTACGTACGTACCTAACATTTAGGATATTGTTGAAATATTATCTTTATTTCAGTAGATGAAACGCGTGTCTTGTGACGATGGTGAGATAATTTATCTGCAATATAAAAATCCGATGTATAACGAATGTAGTAATTTTCTTATAGAACTTATTGCGGTGTACCGCTATAAATGTCATTCACATTTTTTCATTTATCTAAGAGTCACTGGAAACCGAAAATAAAATTAAGCTAGAAAAAAAACAATGAAAAGCAAAAAAAAAACGATCACACAGGATTGTCTTGTGTGAGTTTTATGTACGTAATATGTACGTATTATTCATATTCAATGTTGAACTTGCAGTTTTTGAACTATGAATATATTGTTGAAATCGTGACTCTTGTAACGAAAATTATTATTCAATCTAGGTAGTTGCATTTTAATAATCAACAGCATCATCAAAATTGATCTAGCGGTATAATTTTGTCTTTAAGTGTTGTAAATATATACATATATCTGAATTAATATGACGATGGCAAATGATTTCTTAATGGATATTCTCCTTAATGGATATAAATACATAATACATATTATCAAAGCATTGTTTCCAGTATGTTGCCCTTAATTTAATAATGTTCAATAAAAAAACGAACCTTTTGACTAATAGTTTTATCATATTTACAGGTATCGGTTTTTAGCTAAGCGCAGTCATGCTTGTATATAAAGGTAATTTTATCTTTTACTTAATGTCTTGTATTAATTTCTGTGGAACAATATATTATGAGCAATGTTTATCATCAGACAGACCTACTTTGGTGTTATTATTTTCACATAAAGCAAACGTCTCTTGTTTCAGTTGGCAAAGAGAAAGCGTGGGTGGCATGGTTGCAGTTATCGATTTAAGTAAGCAAGGTGTGTTTTAGAATACTATAAATTGGCCCCCTACCTATTAAAATTGAAGGGAAAACATTACAATACCATTTTCTTGGCTGAATAATTTTGTGAAATGAGATTATGGCTTTACAATATTGTACCAAATTGTTAAATTTTTTATCTGGAATAAAGCTGAAAAATCAAAATCGTATACGAAAAAAAAATTGTTTGTGTGTATAATGAAGCTGCACACAGATCGCGTTATATCCATGTTTTCCCTTTAATTTTGTTCAAAACATCTTTGCGAGCAAGCAATAGTAATTGTTTTATTTTTAAATGACAAACATGATGAGCTCGTTATATTTTTGTCTTCTTTTCCCATCGGAACTATGATGACGTGTAAATCCATCTCTGATTAACGAAAAGGTTAATGAACGTTTCTTTGAAATATACCCGACCTCGAGAACCATGTACCTTTAACAAAATCAATACTGTGGGACATATGAGTTTATTAAAACTAGTTCGTAATGTACATTATAAGCCTCGTGCATACAACAACGGAATGCTCGATTAGTTGGTCGACGTTCTCAAATATTTGATAAGATGTTTCATTGTATTTATGTTATATTATTTAATTAGTCAACAGTATCATAATATGCTTAACTTAACATAAGTAACGGCATTCCTTTTTTCGTGTTCCCATTATGAGTGTAGTGTGACGTCACGTTTCAAAAGTATCTTGACGCTTAGACGGTGTCAATGACGCTTTATCAAAATTCGATCTCAATTTTTTTTATATAAACAAAATACACGCATAATATATAGGCTTTGGTAAAATCGTTTCGTGAATATATTTATCGGCTATAGTTGAGGAAATTTCATGAACCTTTTTGCGTTAAAAAAAAATATGAATCATAATAGTGCGTATTTTTTTTTATACCGCTATGTAGAATAATGTAAATCTTTACAGAGACCGTGACACGAGGGGTCCATCTTCGGCGAGGTGAAGCCGTCCGCGAGCAGCCTTATTATACTACTACTGAACTATTGCGGTCTGCGTAACTTTGACTGAAATGATTTATACAATGGTTGTATCCGTTAGAAGTACAATGTCTTACCCGTGTAGCCTTAACTAGCATCTAGCACCGATTACTATTTGTTATAGAACGTTTACACTCTTATATAATTATTGTACACCGTAGTAATCGTTGTACAATTAGTTTTTGAAAATATTGAAACTTAAAACTTAAGTTTTCGGTATGCTAGGAAATCTTGTGCCCGCATTGAACGTTGTATGTTCTCTGAGATTATTGTTAATAGTCTCTTTTATGACGAATAACGCTTGCATAAAGGGACCGATAAGTATTAAATGTTTAAAATTGCATTATGTCTGTAGAAATTTGGTCTAGTGCGTAATTAGTTTATTTTCCACGATTCAATTGGTTATGAGAAAGATATTTGTTTGAACGGTATCGATATATCGGTGCAACTGCGACGTCGACATTGGTGGCTGTTGATCGTCGTACATTACTCGACTTCGGGGGGCAGAGCCCGGGGCTCCGAGCACTGGGACTCGCCGCACGGCCTCCGGTGATGAAGCTTCCTAGGTATTCGGAAAGTATTCGGAAGTCTTACCTATTCCATTTGGTAATTTTTTTTTTAAATATGATAATACGATGGAACCATTAATTATTGTTTAGATTAAAAATGTTTAACGTTGTTTTTTAATTTCAATTAGTCAATCAATACAGTAGTACGTATATAGAGGGCCAGAGTTTGTTGCGAATTTCTTGATTGAATGCACACTATTGCAAATGGCGCTGACAATATTCGTATTCCGAACCCGTCACGCTACGTAATCAATAGGATGATTTGGATATTAGCGAAAATATATAGGTAGGTAGGAGAGGTAGGTTTTATACTGCGTAGTGTAGTAAGTTTACAATTAAAAAAAAAAAAACTGTCTCAAATGTACCAGCCGTTGTGTTACTTTACATTGCACTGAACCAAGAACCCCTTTTATTATAACAATACCTCACTAATTATAGATGCAAATCGAAAAAAAATATTTTTTACTTCAAAAATTCACACGACTCGTGTAGCTATTTCACGAGCCGTAGAACGATCGGTATTTTTTAATACATGTAATATTGTAGCCGCTAGAGTGAACGTATCTTATTGTATTTGTATTGGAAGCGGTCTTTGGACATTACTTTTTGCGTGAAGAGGTGATTTTAGATAGACCTTAGAATTATAGTCGTGAATGAGGTAACGTTGTAATTTATTGTATGTATAACCGTTTATCGATAGCCGGGATGTATGTAGTTGTATGTCGAGCTGTCTAACAATATTATGTAGACAATCGTACGAAGGTATTTCTAGACGAATATTACTTTAACGGACTTGCGTCTGTGGGCTCTTAATTTTTTATTTTTTGAGTTCGTCCGTAAACCACGATGTGCTTGCCCTTAATGGTTGTCTTTCGTCTTCATTTCTTCCACGTTATCTAACGTAATTGAATTGACATTCTGCGTGAATATAATTATCACAGAAAGCTTACTGAAAAAAAAACTTTGTTATAAGTTTTATATAATGCCGTAATCGCTAAACCGTTTTCGCGGTATTCCAATGCGTGGTTTATGGACAATGCTTTATTGTAATTCAAATGTAGTATAGTTGGTACTTGTCTTCAATATTTGAAGTTTTTATTATCTGTAATAAACCGTTAAGTAATTTTGTCGAGTGATCTAGTTTTGCCGCCAACCGAATTATAGTCTGTTATTTCTAATTATCTTACACTTGCTTTTTTAAATGGAGGAAATTCGCACTTAAATATTACATATACTCTTATTCTAACGATATACCGGTATACCGGCTGCTTGAGCGTTAGTAATGTCGCGATACTGAGAGCACGCAACGTTACGCGAAGTCGTGTTAAAAATACCCCCCAAGCTTTTAAAAGCATTCTCAAAATATCGCAGTAAAATGTTAGCCACTTTTTAATGCGTTATTTATTTTGCTCTTCACGCGTGAGAACCATAACGTAAAAATTGCAAATTGCCATAATTTTTGCTACGACACTGTTTCGGGTCCAGGCCATAATAAGTGATGTAGTTATCGGCGTACGACATCAGTTGTGTGGTGTGAATTCGTGTTCATTGAACATTTGTTGAATTTAATTGTTAACAAAGTCTAAATAGAATACGCTATGATTTTGATGGTCGCATAGTACTTTAATTTTAAAAAAGAATAACAGTACATGTATTATTATTTGTAATATCTTGTAATGTTATGAAAACGTATCTGACAATGTTTTCGAATAACACAATATAGTGTGGATATTATAAGTAGCAGCATTTTTTAAAGTTGAAACAACTTATTTGCTAGCTGTTGTATAGAATTCCACAAAGTAACTCATAACTTATTTCGGCTATGAATCGAATTCACAATCCCAATGGTGTCATATCAGTTTTATATCTAAACGCCGGTAACGACATTTCTTATGTTAAATTTATGAATGCTTTAGTTTTGATGTATCGGCAGTATCCGAGGGACCTTTGCAGTGGTACTGAGCGTCGCAGGCGTGATTAGACTGATTGTAATTGAATCGATAATAATTAACTTATGTTTTGAAATTTCACCAGGTGATCGTAGAGTAAACTGCATTCGAGATTTCTTAATTCAGGTTTGTATTTAATTAAAATACCTTTTATAGCACTCGACTACACGCACGTATTCCTTGCAATATTTTAAATTAGTTTGTTTTTGATTTTATTATTTTAAAAGTCACACCACATACAAACATCACACCAATGATGATTCAATTATTTTTGTCTTCTTTTCCCGACTGATGCATAATGATGTATCTCCCGTTACAGTCTGACTATATAACTGTCTCTCGTGCTGAGGACTTATTGAAATTTAAGTTTTAATGACGTTTTATTTGTTGCAGATAACGCGAAAGGTGTTACTTAATTAGCAGATTGTTGTCAGTTTATATAAGTTGTTTATTTAATTTGTTCTTTGTTAACTATAGGTATTTATTTATACTTTGTCTAGACGATCTCTTTATTTAACAATAAATTATTCAAAATTGAATTTTTGTTTTATTGAAGCCTTAACTGCGTTGTGTTTGATTGACTAAGTCCATTAGTATTAACATCAATATTAGCTGTGTAGCCCTCTTTCCCCATAAATAACGTTAACATGTATCTAAATTTCACTGAAAAAATAGTGCTGCACATATTCATATTTAACTGAGAGGGTAGGAAGGGGGAAGAAACAGGAAAAATGTGTATTTATGAGAGAGAAGAAAGTAATGGTAAAATAGTTCTTACTGCCCTATTCAAACAGTAATT
Source organism: Agara belti belti (assembly GCA_018245935.1). Lineage (NCBI taxonomy): Eukaryota > Metazoa > Arthropoda > Insecta > Lepidoptera > Hesperiidae > Agara > Agara belti. The sequence continues at coordinate 9,776 of DWEM01000700.1, forward strand.
TTAATTGAAATTAGTAACATAGGTACGTACTGTTTGAAATAAAAAATAGAAATGTTTGCTGTAATTTCTTAAAAACTCTTAAACCGATGTTCCTGTTAGAATATTAATAGTAATTCAGTATATTACTTGGTTTAAAAAAAAGTTACAGACACTAATTTGGAGACTAGTAGACGTAGTAGACGTAGACTTTAAACGTAAACTTAAACGTTCACTTTAAACGTAGACGAGTTTGCTTTGTCTAACATGAAAGTTACAGCAGGAATTAAGACTGACCAAGTCATGTGTTTTTATTCTCATTTACAGATAAAATCTAGCAACTCAAAAAACTACAATAGGTATTGACACTGATGACTTGATAACTAATATTTTACAAAATACATATCAATCATCATATATTGCATACTTAGATTCATTTCGGGTGCGAAGGTAATAGTCGCCTGTGCTATTTGTAGCGGAATATCCCATCAATCGTGAATTATTTTTACATTCTCCGCCTTCCTGTTCCCAGTTTCGGCAAGGATAAGAAACAAAACCTTTCGGAGATTCATACCCGATGGATTCTTCAAAGTATAGACAAGCGCGGTGATGGCTACAGCCTTCTACAATTTTAAAAATATAAACATTTTTCACATGTGATCAACATGAGCATGTGAACACTTAAACAGTAACATCTAAACATTTCTTCTCTGATGACTTTCATCTAATACATATGTGATTAAAGAAACTATAAAAGTAACTGTTGCTCAATTACGTTTTTAGACAAAATTGACACTAGTAGGTACGGAACTCGTAGCCTTATAATGTATATGGATACTTTTTAACTCCAGAGCTCTTAGATGTTAATCCAGACTATACACGTATTACCAAATTTAATACGTATGAATTAAAAGTTTCTTTGTGTTTATACCTAATACAAGGTGTTGAAATCGATATTTTACTTACGAATCTTTTCACGAATTCCCTCACAACCTGGTTGTGACGTTTTACCATTATTTGGGTAAAAATCTGCATGACCATGACTCCATTTGTATCCTAATAGACCACCACATGTATGTATAATGTCGACAAATTCGGCATCACTTCGTTCCAAACGAAAATCCGGCGGCATGAGCGGTAGCTCGAACAGCGGCCGTGCAGGATCTAATCCTGGTAGTATAAAGAATTTTCTGTGTACTAAATCTACAAATCACGGTAGAACTAGGCTTTAGTCGCCCGGTACCCAAACATTCCTCCAACAGACGCTGAACAGGCGCTACAACTGTCGCGCTACTGTCACTTTCCCCGCCTTTATTATTCCGACAGACATCCTATCATAAACCGACAGATAAGGGCCTTTTTCCAGACACGCGGTTTTCAGTCTAGTACACGCATGCCGTCCCCACCCGCATGTGTTCCACAAACATCCTGACGTTTCATAGATGATTTTTTCTGTCATGCGGGCGCTATCCCGCGTGACAGAAAAAGTCCCTTACTGCTTTTATTTTTTTGAAAGAGTTCATAATTTCATGTATACTAATTTCAACACTTGTACTTTCCTCTTATAAAATACTCACAGCTTATTTATCATATTTTGCGATAAGTTACTATTAACTTGTCAATAAACGCTATTTACCAGTGATTCGTTGTATCCTCTGATTTGAAAACATTCCAGTGTATCCCATCACATGTGCTCCCAAACTATGTCCCACCAAATACATGTCTCTGCCTTGGACATCGTAAGAGTTCGTAATGACATCAAGTAATTTTGCTAGTTTTTTGCCTACATATCTCGTACTTAATGCTGCCAAACAGTAATCTGGATTCTTTGATAGTTCACTCCAATCTACAGTAATAACGTTCATGTCAGATTTTTCCAATAAAGATGATTTAATATTTTGTAACCATGTGGTTTGGTCATCAGATTGCCATCCGTGTGTTACGACCGCGATGGGTTTTGAATTAATGAAATAAACGCTGTTAAACTGTGTATTGTTATCGGGAATGGCAAGTAATTCAGGATTATCGGTGTTATTCCTAAAATAAAAATAACGTGAGAACAATGTTTGAAGTTATCAGTAAGTAGCACAATATACAGTTAAGTAGGAGGTACATTCATCTTTAAAATCACCTTTTAAGACTTGTAACTTGTTAATTGTAATCTCTTGTAACTTTTATAACTGTTATAGCAATCGGCCATCACAAGGACATAGGCGTTTGTAATTCTATAGGTTGTCCAAAACTTGTAGTAGCAATGATAGGTATTCTGTGCGTTTCATAAACAATTAAGGTTTGTAAACTATATACCTTGTGTATAACGAAAAATAAGCGTCACCGTAATCCATGTCATCGATGCTGTTAAGCAGTGAAAAATTCATAATGTGGGTAACGCCAGTGTCATCGATGAAGTACAACCACTCTGCTCCACATTCTGGATTGTTAGCATCATTATACTCGTCTAACTTACCTATATTCCATATACCTGTAGTTGGATGAAATATGAAAATTGTTATTTTTTCTTCTAATACCTATTTCTTTTTGTGCCTTAGGAGCATGTAGAATCATCGAAGCTGTGCAACGTTTCTTCAATTAAATACTATTCTCAATTAAATACAAGAATGATCGTGAACTATACCTCCCTATAACATATTACATATTACACACTTACCGACGAAGTAAAATACACAAAGAATTATTTCGGGCTGGTCTAGGCTAGTCATTATTGAAACTGTTTAGGTAAAAAATTACGAGAAAAACTGCAAATGCATTAGGAATTCTTTGTGCTATCTATATATACCATCTTCACAGTGCAACATCGGCACTAATATTTATTATCAAGAAATGACTTCCCTTAGGAAACAGAACTAGTTAACGAAGCTGATATGTAAATGTGAAGTAATGTCGTCAGATAAATATGGCTAGTACAGAATATACCACCGTTAACTCTTAAGACATTTTGGCAATGTTTACCATTGTATTTTTGTCTAATCATTTGTATAGTACGGGCAGGTAAAGTAAATAAGACTCTGATTAAATCATAGCAACATTATTGTATTTTTTTGAATTGAATTCTTTGTGTGCTTACACAGTAAACACTGACCTCAACACTTACAACTAAAAATATTCTATAAATGAAATTAAAGATTTTGAGTTATAAAAATGTGGGCTTGTGCAATTCTTTAATTGTTCTCAATATAGGCGAACCTAGGGATGGTGGTTTCACTGACGTTACAGTTAAGGTGCTGGGTATGCTCGATACCTCTCAAATATTCATTACTTATTGTGCTGAGATATTGTGCATTATGACTTAAGTTTTTAAGATTGGGTGCCCCTGTTTCACCGCATTACATTTTGCCAATGTGCACATAACATATCATTTACATACGTTTCTTTATACAAACTGATATTACATACGATTTAGTTACATTATTCTAATATATTGCTATCTTTTTCATATTAGTCTATAGAAATTGTCGTACGACTTTGGAAGTGCATTATTATCTTAATTTTGCGTTGCATTTAGAAATAAATAATTTCAAAAAGTGCCACTAGAGGCCACTATACTAAAAATTAACGGCGGTGGTCAGTTACTTGTAAATAATATTAGGTTTGCACCGATCTTATATAAAGGAAATTATGAAAAAAATTAACGCTTAATTATTATTTTAGAGCTTATTAAAAGGAAGTTCAAATTTTTATGGAAAAAGACTAGATATCACATGGTTTGAGCTATATCTATCTTGCCTCTTACTTTTGTACAGAAAAACAAAACAAAATAATAATACAGAAGTTATGTTGCATCAGCGATTTCGTTACAATATAATTTATTTTATTTCCGGCACAAATCAAAATTAATATAGCGTTTCAAAAGTATGTAAAATCATCATACACAAATTATAACAACGATTGTTTTCAAAGTTATCTATTCATACCACGTGCTTTTAACAAAAAAATGTTAACAAATTCAAATAACAATATCATTATATCAAAACGTTATCTATTAAAAATTATATTACTTATTGTATCTACGCTGTGATATGCAATCTCCGGGTCTGTAAATTAACAATTCGTTCTATTCAAAGAATAAAACATGGCAAAAAGTTATGCATAATAAAAATAATAAGAAAATAAGTAACTCCTCGGCGCAAAATATTCTATTAATAAAACAGATTGGACATTCAAGGCCATTGTTTTATTACATAGCATTTTAACTAGTTATTAACTTACTTAGTTAATAATTGTAAAATATGTATTTTGCACCGTGTCGTAAGTTATCAAATAATCAATTGCATATATTTGTTACGCAAATTCCTGGAGAATAAGTAGGTATCTCGCACAAATGAAAAATATACTTTGCAAATCGAAACAAACAACAAACATTACAACGCATTCGGGACACGACATTTACGAATAATTTTACAGTTGGTCAGTCGAAAAAATTGAGCATACAATATTTTAACATATAATTAATTACATTTGAATAATGAATAATTTATTGCACAAATTGTTCACACTAACGATCTAAATAGTAACACTATGGCGGGAATAATCTAGAAAACGTATTGAAAATAAATTAACAATATCTATTGTTTTATTACCACAGCTTAAATTCTATTCGAACTATATTCACCGGCAGTGTAATGATGCACTTGCTCTGTCTCGCAGCGTCTATACATTATCGCACATATCGTATGCCGCAACATTATCAGACTGAACATGCTGTGGGAAATATATACGTCAGTCTGACATTATCCAAACTATGTAGCATTAGAAACATACTCTGAATACCAAAGTATTTGTACAGCAAATGCGTCTTTGGTTTTACAAACAATGATTTATATAAAAGCGTTAATATCTCGCAATACTGGGAAAGAATAAGCTTAGTAATTATATACCAAACCTGCTTAAAATGGCGTAAATGACATATGAATTTCGAAATTGAGATAATTTTGTATCTAATTTGTACTCGTGATATAGGTATAAATATGTCAATATTTTGACAGTAATTTTTATCACAGTCACGGTCAAACGTTACATGGCCATAAATTCATCGATGAGATGAGTTTTAAATGTTTTGTTATGGAAAACGTTTGCGAGCGAGTCTCAATACAATCGTTGGACTGTTTATAAGGCCCATCAGTAGCTGCAGCGATAGTGTCCGATAATGTGTAAGCGCCCTTAGACATACAATACGTTCACGCAATAACGTCGTCGTCAGTACCAAACGCTGTCACGCACGCCAATAAACACTACATCTTACCATACCTACCTATCTATTTGTAATGAATAATTTATCCTCAATTTCTTTAAAGCGTACATTTTATTCTTACTTTTAGGAGATTCTTAATCGAATACAGTATTTGGAAATAATTCCAAAACGTTTTCTCGAATAACGTAATCGTAAAATAGATTCAAAATGACGCAATAACGCGTCCTGCATTGTATGTTCGTCACGCCGTCTCGTGCCGGTGGTGGCTAGTGCGCTTACGATAACTAAACAAACAGTCTTTGACTTGACTGGTCAACTTAACAATACGTATTTTAATAGGTGGGATTGTGTAAGAATCGACAGATAAATTGCGGATACAGTGTTGCTAGCTGATAAATTTGGATTAAAAGTATGCTACTCTAGCATTGTTGGGTTAGGTATAGTACTAAATTTGTTATTGTTCCGGCTCGACGAAAGCATGGAATTCAAATTTTCCTAAACGGGAGAATACGATTACATGTAGGTTCTTATGTTTAATCATAAATTAATCTGTGAAACTCAAAAAGATCCATTAATCGTACAGTGTGTCTAATGAATAACGAGGGGTGAGTAAAGGGTGAACATACGAACTCGAAGAGTATTCATTATACTAGTGCAACACGAGCGCCGGAACTCGTTGCGCCGAACTCGGACCGGGCGTTGTTATAAATAAATAAGTGTATAAGATAGTATCTAATATACTTTTTTTACATATGTACAGTTTCAAATAATACAAGGAAAATAGGTACACGAAGGATAAAAAATAATCATTTGTACTCGTAAAATGAAATATTAAAAATATCAAACTAATGACATTGTCAAGTTTTCGCTCGACCTATTCAATACGCCTAATTCTACCTTAGATTATTTTGTCGTGTTTGTATAATATAAATGATTTGACGCGCGCGGCCGGCGCTGTTTTGACTTTATCGATAATTCATGCAAGTCTCGGGGATGTCGTTGCCGACTAGTTGCCTTTTGGAATCGGCCCGCGTTCGATGGACGATCCATCGAGCACGGGTCGACCGTACGTAGTTCGTAGTCGACCGCTAGTCATCGAGCTAGGCGGACGTATTCCGAGCGTACCGGCTGCGCTGAGTCTTTTACCTATATAATTATTCGTAATCAGTTACAATAATAACTACATATCATATAATGTTGGTATGAGCGGTGTCGTGGATGCCTCCCCGCTCATACCTAAAGCGTTTAGGTGCACGTGCCCTCGCACTGCCTGCTCGCCGCCGCGGCTTCCGTCGCAAATGTAATCGAATAACAATTATTATTATTATTATTGTAAGTATGGCACGACATTTTGTATTCATTATCGCGAGTTCCCGAGTCTCTATTCGTCTTTTTAGTATCTAGTCGTATAAAAAATCTACTCATAAACACGTTTCGCGACACGAGTAGAGTGACAATATTAAATATAACGCCGATCGTATAGTAAAGGTCCAATATGAAAACGCTAAAGGCAATTATATCGTATCGTTAATTGACATTTGTATCGAGCGGAGCGCAGGCGGTGCGAGCGTGAACGCCACAGCATCCACATTCCATACGTATGTACATTAATATTACTATTTCAGTCAAACAGCTCTGCGACTGAAGTCGTACCTAACTCTTTATTACTTACTATCATAATAGGTGGTCACCAGCACGTCGACCCGCTGGCGACGAAGGTGGGATATTTAATATCAGCGAACCAAACGTATCGTGTAGGATAAACCGAGGCCAAGGATGGCTAAGAACATCGAACCAAATAATTCCTCTCGGTTCTTCGACCATGATATTAGTCGATTCGGGCGAGTTAAACATTCATCTAACGTACGTTGTAAATTTAAAAAATCGAGTAAACGTATCGTTTGAGAAAATCTGGCGGCAGGGCAAATAATGGCATCGATTAAGGTATCATGCGTAAGGTATAATATAATATACCTATCGTGGTACTTAACTTTACGAGTATCAAGGTTTTTATAAAATTCTTATCACAATTTAAAACTTTATCTGGGTTATCCATCGATGACTCGGTTTAAAAGGGACCCCGCTAAATAAATCCCTCAGGGAATCCTTTTCACAGCATATTCGGGAACCGTGATCCCGGTCGGGGAGCGGCCCGCGCCGTGCGGTAACTACACGTCCCGGCGAACGGGACGTCTACGCGAGCGTCGACACGAAATTATTAAAATGCGACCAGGAGGTGTTGCGTAAAATATAGCTTCAATCCCTAAATAAATATCGATATCGAGCACGATCGTTCTGCATGAGAAGCAGGTTCGGTGGGCGTCGTCCGCATGGAAGCGCGGTCGCCTCAGCAGACGGTCTCGGCGGGCGCGGGCGGCGCGGGGGGCGCGAGGGGCGCGGGCGCGGCCAGCGGCGACAGCGCG
>DWEM01000701.1:0-17373 GCA_018245935.1 Agara belti belti
GATCACGTAGCTCTAACGAGGCGTCGCGACTGTGGATGGTAGTTGCGATCGATCCAGCTGTACGATGGAATGTGCCGACGTGTTCTGTGCACTGTCAGTTTGGAAGTGAGCTGACTGATAACTCGCAGTTATGGCTTCAACTTTCCGGAATCGATTGACTTAGCGCATGATTGAATTTCATGTCTTGTGTACGACACGTACTTTGATTTCAATATCTACTCACACAAACATCCATAGGACCTTATATGGTTTAATGATTTTAACTCGTATAATACTTTCCAAGAACATATTATTAAGTTTGCTTTCCTTTACAATCATTTGACAATATCGGCAAATATCAAGTAAATAAACGATAGAATACGGCAAGTATATTTGTGTTCGTATTAATTTTATATGTGCTTGTATGTATTTGAATATGTTGCGAAGAAATTTACAGGTCCGTTGTTTTAGATGATCATTTCACAAAGCTATTTACGATGACAGTTTTAAATTGCACGCTATCGGCCCTCACTAAATCAACGATACACCGAACCTAACCGGGACATTTATTTTGGTACCCGGATGAAAAAGATATCCGGGTGAATATTATAGTCCACATATCACACTGACGGCAAATATTCATAGAACAATTAATTTTACTTAGCCTAAAAATATTTCAGGAATCTTACCTACCTAGCGTAATATTTTGAGATCAACCCTTCTTATATGTAGGCGTTATCGAGTACGTCTGCAAGCGGTTGGTGAGACAAAAGAAACTTAAATTTACGTAAGATGAACTTAACTAGTATTGTTAATATAAAGATATTTAAGATAAAAGGCTTTATCAAAATAAATCTTAACCCACTAAATCCCAAAAAAAGATGTGATTGTTGCTTATAGTCATCGGTAATTTGTCTTTGATTTATGTATCTTGAGCTTTTTTTATGAAGAAAAAGTGTTCAAAAGTACATCTAAAACAAATTATACTTCATAATTGAACATAAAGCAATTTGAATGGACAATACAAAATTACACTATATAATTCCATAGTAACATGAAAGTATTTTAATCAGGAATAACGTTCGTAAATCTGATATTAATTCAAATATCGAACCGAATAGCTTCGGAAACTTGCAGCAATGGTACGTGCAGTATTTTAGAGGTGGTTCGATAAATCAAATACTTGTAATGAAATGTCGGAGCTCGCCCCCGCTATCACGCGTTTTGCTACATTATACACTAGGGTACGTACGATCTTCACTAAAATATGTACTATTTGTAACCGTAATATAATTATTAACAACGTATATTGTAAAGATCTATAATTCATCATCATGGGCCAAACATAACTATATGGACATTGCATTTAAGAATGATTAAATACATTTTTTTTTTAAATTCTATGAGAGTAGTGAACGAGCTGGCAGCAGTCACGAGTGGACGCTGCCGCCCATGGACATCGGCGACTGACCTCTAATAGGGCTGTGGGGATGGGACTGTAAGTATGAATTCAGTTAATAGGTGTTAATAAGAATTAGTTGGTCAGTATTCGCTAGTAACAGGACTGCAGGGATGGGACTGTTAGTAACATTAGTCCAGTTAGTGTTTGTTAGTGTAAGTGCAGTTAGTATTCGTTAGTATCTGCTCCATCAGAGGTCCGTCACAGATGCGTCACTACTCTTGAGGACTGAGATGGTCGCCTCTGAGATACACGTGGACCGGCAACCACACCCTTCAAACCGAAACCGAGTATATGTACAATATGTAATTGGCCTGTAATTGGCATGCACACATGTCATGTGTACCTATAAAAGAAAACTTATGTAAAGATTGTGTGTAATGCTGTTGGTGTGTAAATAAATAAAATAAATAAATATGTATCAAATCTCCGAACGTCGGCGCAGCGCCCGCAGCGTGACCCGACTCTGGATCGAGCTGATCACTCGTCCAATATTCTGAAAGCGCGTCTCCGACGTGGACGAGCGCGATGCAGTGTCGAGTATCGCTCCTACAATATACAAGTATTCACTCGTACTGTACGTTAATGCCGGATACAATGTACGAAGTGAGGACCTAGATTGAAAGTAGGTTTATGCAAATTCAAATCGTAGAGTCGTAAAAAACGTCATATTTTTACTATGTAGTTATTGAATGGATCGATTGTTATTTTAGTATTAGTAAATTATTCGATCGGTACAAAGTGCAATAATTGCAGGCGCGCGGCGGCCGTGCAGCGATCCGTTTGTCGCGTTCATCGGGTTGACCCAGATCACGATTGTATAATGTATTTCAATGTCGCAGATACTTTTCGGTCATTCTTTAAGATTTACGCGTCAGTTCTCCATATCCTACGATGTATACAAAATAGTTGTGTTAAGTCTTAAAATGTGTATAACACTATACGGATATAAAGACGGCCGTCTCGAGTCGCCCCGAGCCCCGGAGAGCCAGAGAGGGCCCGAAGGACGCAATATAGCGACGCTTATAAAAGTTTACGAGCGCTCGACATATGAAGTGCCGATGATGCTGTACAGACACGGGTGGGTACATGCCGTGCGAGGGAGACTTCGGTGCCGATGCTAAATGCGTGTTGTTCGTTTCTTTGTTCGAAAATAAAAAAAGAACGTCAATCAGTTTCGTTTTATGTACTTATATTACGATTATTGCTAGTGATTACTTTCCTAAAACGTGTTAGTCATGATTTTCGGTCTTCGGTCTTTCGAGCCGGATCATTAAGCTGATCTTTAGTAAAAGTGCTCATTTTTTTTATCTGTGCGAACGAATAATTTCTTTTATAGGACGGCTTAAGGCTTCCACTTGTGACACCAGCATCTCTCCGTCTTACGACAATTAGTCGGGATTTGCGCTGTCGGGTCTAATTACCTCCACGCGGAGGCGACCGGCCTTTACACTTTTTTAGTCCTTTCACCCGAGTATCTCGAGAGAATATTTTATTTTGGCCCCCACTTCCGGTGCTAGGTTCACCGTTACAGTTTTACTTGTATGGTTATTAACAAAACAATACTAACATGATTGGTGTTAAAGCAAAAGTTATTCCTTATCAGGGGCAAAATAAAGAGTTAAGTTAACATGTTACATGAAAAAATTTTCACATTTTCACTGAACTATCACATCACTGACTGACTTTCACAAACTGACGCGAGGCGAAAGTGTCAATGTTGTACTATCTAGTATTCAAACACTAATAATGAACAAACGGTTTGTGAAGAAGTTGTGATGTTGAATATTTAAGTAACGGTAGCAAGGCAGATATTCCACTTAAACAATAGGTACTCGTACCACACGTCTTAAAGATATTTGGCAGGTATTTTATAGTCGTACTCTTGATGTGGCTTCGAGGTTCGTGTGCAGTTTCTTGTTCAAATTTTTTTTGTGTTTTCCAAACTTACGATTGTTCACCGAAGCGACCGCGTTGTCGCCGAAAATATGTCTTTGTGAATTTACTATAAATGTCTTTTTGGCTTCGACTTTAACACAGCATCGGTTCAGACGAAATGCTAGAGAAAAATAAACAGAAATGAATTTCGGCAAAAGTAAATGTACATATAACTTAGTAGAATTCATTAGCGGACACATTATCGACTAAACCCCGTCTATCTATCACTTGAACTACCAACTCCAAAGTCAAATTGTTTACATATTTAAATAATAGAAGTAATGCAGTAAACTGCGCCAGGCGCCCCCGCCGCCGGACCGCCCGCCCGCCCCGCGTCGTTTGGAACATGCGGCACGGAACACCTTCATTACTTTGAACGGTGAAACATTTCGTAATAAAATGAACAAATTAATGTAATAAATATTAACGATTCGCCAGCGATTTTTAAATCCATTAAGGCATTAATGATCAGTTTCTCCCCCCGTTTCATTGCGCCGCGAACATTGTGCGCCAGTGATGGCACGTTCCGCTTGCCCTCGTTAAATATAATACCGTCCTATATTTAATGTTTATTTTTACATCGAATAACAATAAATTGTGCATTCCAATATGCAAAAATTCCGCAATGAAAATCCAATGTAATTACAGTAATTTTTCAAAGGATTTTTTTCGACATTTTCTTTAATAAAAAATCTCGAAGTTTTGTGGATATCCTTGTATTCTGCACCGTTCCATTTGCTACATTGCAGCGATGAAGACAATTTTTCGACATATTTTGCATCACTTATGTCATTCTTAGAAACGGTTAATGAAGCGTGAAAAAGTCAGTGAGGTTTTACTCACTATTTATCAAGGCTCTATCCTTTAGACCCTCCCAGAATGGCAATCTTTAGATTAACCTTTACCCCACGTTAAGGTCTTTCGAGCTAAGCGCTATTGTGTTCGATCTATCGTCTCCTATCTCAAGGGCGAATTGAGCTATCTGGGAGTCCCGATTTTAGTATTTACTTATTCCTTTTCGTTCGACCTAAAGGAAGAACACAAGGGCAAACTTAATTCTCAACGACTTTCTCTATCGAGGAGGACGGCGGCAACAATGTGAAAGTTAGCAGTAAATAAACAATGATGTGAAGATAACTCGAATACCCACGAGACCGCAACAAATATATTTGGTCGTAAATTATTAATGGGTTATCGTGCCGCCCGCGTCGGTATATAGCGGCCGGCTGTGGTTTATAATGTGCCCGAACTATAAACACGGCGTCGACGTTTGCTCGTTGTGCTAATAATAGTAGCCCACGGTGCCGGGGAAGCCGGCTAGCTGCCGGACCGCACAATCGCGCTCCACGCCGCCTGCAGAACCCGGTACCGGCTTTGTACAAACAAATTATATTAGTGTTTTGTACGCTGGCAACTTTTAAACGGGACATGTAAAGGTATATTTGTATTATAGCCGGACATTTTACCAAAAATTACGAGTCAGTTCATAAAATATATTAATAGGAACGGTCGTTTGTTATGTCCGAGGTAATGTGATGTAAGGATAGGAACGCGCGGTGCTAAAAGGTTTTGCGAAACTACGTTCGGTTCTCGGAAAATCTCATCCGAGTAATAGGTTCGTAGGCAGCGGGCGGAAGGCTATTATGGAGATGTTATCGATACTTAAATATCCCTCCCGGGAGACCCTCGAGCGTCTTTCTACAATCTTCATATTATGACAGATAGCGGGCAGTTTCGACGATATCTCTACGTCGTGGACCACTTTATTTACTCGTCCTTAGTATTTTATATAAGAGTATGTAATGGAACAATCCTTTTTTCAGGTGTACTATAATATACGTTTGTTTTTAAAATACAAGCTTTTAATTTTTCGGCTTTATTCTTCGGACTCCGAAAAACATCTAACTCTATAGGACAGAGAAAGTAAAGGAATTCTCTCACGATGGCACTATTTTATTTACCTGAGGCATTATTATAATCGGCATCTGGGTTAATCGCCAGATTTATTTCACGGTCGTGTATTCCATACACGAATGATTGATTCCGAATTAGAGAATTAATTGGCTACACAAATGTTTTACAAGGGCGGGAATCGAACCCACGACCTCCGGTTTAGCAGTCAGGGTCTCTGACCACTAGATCAAGAGGCCACTTATATATGTGACATCAGAATACCAAATTTCAGTCCAATCGCACGTCAGCACGATGTTCGAAACGGATTGCAAATTTGGAGACCGTAAGACGCACGAAGAAAGCAATCCACAGGAAAGTTTGTAAAAATTGAGAATGTGAAAACGCCGCGAGGATTCTATGTTAATGCCTCAAGTTGTAATTAAATTGTAACGCGTTAACTGGAACTATGTAGCCGCTCGAACGCGACACTTCGTGACTGATCTAATAATAACCGGGACATTAAACTATTGACATTATACATATACATATGTGTTATCTAACTAATGAAATATTGTCCCGTGCCACGACGCTCCCTTTAGGGTCAATCTGCACCATAATGCGGTCAGTGCGCGGGGGATTCTGGGCCAGTCCTCTACATCTCTAAGCAAGGCCGATTCCTTGCAAACTATAGTCCAGACATCAGATTACATTTATACATTTTTACACAATTATATAACAAGTAAAGTATGATATCTATTGTGCTTATACTTTAATCTTTAAAAACGTAACGTTGTTATTCATCAATAGCCAAAAGAGCAGAATTTATAGACATGTGTAATGTGTTCGATTTCGTAAAGCGGTTCCGACAATGCGGACGTAGCTGCACGCTCTGCGGGAGCATTCGAGATCAAACAGTCGGCGCACGAACGTGCTAATCTACAACATGATATAAACCACCCCGACACTGCAGTGTCCATGTACCCTCTGTCTCCCCAACTCTGCGGAGTTCGGTGGAGTCTCTAATTGCCCCGTCCGGTGTTCGTTAAGCAATTACGTACCCAAATTACAGACTAGATCCGTGGGAGGCGGCAACTTTGGGGCTCGATTAAACTACTATTTCGTAAACAAAGTGTTGTCGCCGCGCTCACAGACGCTGTTTTATAACAATCTGGCGTATTCTTTCCGCTGTAACGATCGTTCACCTCACTGCTAAGCATTCAATGGTTGTTTTAAACCATAGCCATCGTCGTAGGCCATCCCGCAATAAATAAAGGAAAAACTTAAAAATTAAAGAGGAGTATTGGATTTATATCGCCGTACACAACCTACTACGGAAATCGACGTTTTATTATTAACATTTAACGATCATTAAGAGTTCAAAATATATTATTAACGTACGTAAAAGAAATTCATGACGACAACCATTGGGCTATAGTTAAAATGGCATTAGCCTATATCGCGACTGGATACATGCAAGTAACGTACGAGGGCACTTACACTTCGATGGCCTTGTTCCAGTTGATGACGTAGCCGCTGAGCACGAACGTCTCGAGGTTGACCACGTGCACGTTGCCGCGCTCCGTGCCCACGTGAATCCATTTGGACTGCAGCGGCAGGTGCAGGCATGTGATCCTGCGGACAACAACACCTCTGTGTCAAATCGAACATTATTGTAAGGGCTATGATACAACACCACAAGAGACAGTTTGAGGCGTGTGCTTAGGATAAAAGGATTCTTTGGAGCAGAACATTTTCATTGTCGCGGTCAGGTGAAGGGCAGTGTACAGGGAGCGTTTTCATTGTTCATTTGAAGGGTTCGGTTCGCACGGCAAGTGACGTGCCGTGCCGCGGCGCTGGGTGCTGGACTGAGAAATCGCGAGCAGTGCTCCATGCGGTCCGGTGGGCTGATGTTGGCGGCACTTCGTATTCCCATCCATGTTCAAGCTCGGGTGTGTTGACATTTCTGTGACACTCATGTTGAACAATAGAGACTGGCAGGAAGCTCCGCCCCCTGTTTATTACCTGAAACGATTCGTCCATTCCAGAGAAATGTCAACCCGGTATTGGTGGTAACCTGGTAGAATTCCCATTACAACAAAATTAAGTTCTAGGTCCAACGGTTTCCGTACGGAGGTTAAAGATGCAAAGCCGCTATTTTTGACGTAATGTCAGCATCGCATGACCCTAAGGCCGTTACACTCCACCTGGTCCGTGTAATTATGCTGACGGTAGCCTCCACCGACGCAATAATACCTAATACTATACAGTTTTATTAAGAATGTTGTAGTTACAATATTAGCTGTATTTAATAAATTCATTGTATTTACGTAATAACACTCTTTCGGTATGTGCTCACTGCGGCGTAATAATTGCGAGAGAATAATAAAAACATTTTTTTTATACATCGACTATTGATGCTTTTAAATATTAATACCATCTGAGAGACTCGTTAAAAATAGCTTTGTCTTAACGAGACTCAAGGTCTTTACTTTAGCCCAATGATTCTGCTACAGTTCCTTTGACGGTAGGTTACTTCTGTATGCGTGTTCGCAAACTAATTGTGACAGTATATCTACGTATAATGGACGTCTATATATCATCGCTAACATGAAACATGTTTAAATGCTGTAGCGATTACTGAGCACCGGAGAGATCTCAGCGACATGTTGCTTCCATAATATGTACAATTTGAATATCTTAGACGTTAACAATAAGCTGTTATGTGGCTGCTATTTATGAACTTTAGGAATCGACACCAACAGACTGCTCCAAGCGCTGATTGGTAAATGAGGTTGCAAGTTTCCAACTACATAATACACTTAACGTTTTTTAACCGTGACCGTTAGCGTCAAGCCGTCTAGTTTCCATGAGAATTTTAAGTTTCAAATTTTAATTTAATTATTTTAAATTTCACACAATCATTTGTCATCCGTTTTATTTCAGTTCAATCAATGAACACCACAGTAAACTGCCAAGTCATACAACATTTCTGGCAGAAACTATAAAAATGGCAATCTAAGTCATATCATTGAATAACGTCACGCATATTTCCGATAGGGGTTGTAGGCTAAGGATCTTCATCGAATGCGGTTCTGACAAACTTATTTCGCCTCTTCTACTTTAATCAAAATCGTCACATAGCCTCCTCTATTTGAAGTGGGTCTCGCCCTGATCTTTCTTTCACATTTATCATAGCGAAGTGATTCTCAGTTAAATTTCAGGCGAGAATGAAGTTAAATCGAACGAAAAACAACGTAACTATTCAGATTTAACCTACCTACTTTCATGTCAACGTAGAAACAATCAGTTTTGTTGCATATTGAAATCTCTTTCGGTTCCTACCTACATGAGAGTAATTTTTGCCGCGGGTGTCATTTCGGTTGCGCGGCAACGCCGCCATTTTGATCATTCATAATAATGATGAGCTGACCCGGCAGTGATCACACACATGCGACCTTTCTCTACGACGCTATCAGCTCAACGTCGGATGTAAACGGCATGTCGCCGACTTCAGCAAATTATCATTTTTAACGTCAAAACTCTTGCACTGATAACATCGCACATTATGCAACAATAATCGGTGATAAATGAAAATGTTGCCATAACTTTTGCAAGAATATGTATGTAAAAATGTGCGCTTAAAAATTATTGCAGAACTTACGTGTACGATCTCATGAAATTATATCAGTATTTAATTTTATCGGAAAAAACTCTTTAGCCAGAATACATGAATGGAAATTCATAGATAAGCTACAAATGTACCAGTGAGGCCAGCTGCATGTGGATACCCACATTTCCTGTATTGAAATACTTTGATTTGATCGAAAATAAAATGAAAAAAAAAATGGAGCTTGCCATGTATTTTACGAGTAGTATCTCCAAAAAAGCGTTATAAGAAGTTTTACATCCACAATAAAAGATTCTTGTTAACCTTTTTATAATTTGTTCGAACGATGTCTATTAGCGACGGGGATGAAGCAATTCACGCAAATAATTGGACATAAGGTACGGTTTGAGAAACTATATGAAAACATATGAAAAGGAATATTTTAATTTATTAATACTGATTTACAATTTTAACTCGTATTACTACAATGGCCATAGAACCGAAAAGGGTGTTTAAAGGAATGTTTCAAATTGCAAAACGTAATAAGATGGAAAGTAAGATTTCTGAGTCCGTTAGGGACATATGTATCTTCTATTTTCTCTCTCTACTACAAACGAGCAAACCAATCTATTCTAAACTACGCTTTTCACGCACTCTGTATACATTACACAATAACGAACGCCATCTAAAAAGCAGTAACAAAGTACATATATGAAGGATGAATGACAAGGTGATTGCCATTAAAAGCTCAGTAACACGACACGACGCTTGCTAAATTGCGATGTAGGAGACGGGCAGCGTAGCCTTGTCGCAGGTAACATTTTGCCACACGTTAGTTTGCAGGCGAAAAGCCTACAGTTGCTAGATTTATTGAGCGCTAACGTATGTATGTAGTCTTGTTCAATATGTACAATATAACATATGTGATCTTAAAATCGAGTAGTCCGGTCGCAAGCTGTATTGTTTTGCTGACATGTAAACGAATTCCACACCGAAGTGCACTAGAGCAGCATGCTGGATTATTCTCCAGAACCCCACAGTTGAGGAGAGACCCGTGGCGGGTCGCGGAACTTAGAACGGAGTGCAGTCAACAGTGAATTTAAATTAAGCAAAGTTTTAAGTATTCAATTCATTCATGAGCAATAATCTTAAAGGAATTTAAATAAAATGGCTTGGATTTTTTTATTATCAAACAATAACATATTATTTCAATGTATTACACCAATAATATAATAAGCGTGCGTCCAGGCCTTGCCTTTAATCGCTTTGGAACAACATGTTATCGAAATCAAAATATTTGTGTTCTGTTCGCGTTAATAACGTGAATGCCATTGAGTTAAATACCTCATAACGTAGATTGGGCATTAATCTTGATTTATACATACATATACGCTATTTTCTGCTATATGAGTGTAGTGTTCTCTATATGAGTTCAGTGTAGTTTTGGTCAATTTATACGAGTTGTATAAATATTGATAGCTGTAGGTTTGGGGATAGTATACACAACATATTCTATAAATATTTAGAATTTCTGAATCAAAATGATCGTTACTAGTAAATCCAAACTTAAATTTACAAATATTACACATTTACAATTGTTCAAATAACTTTGTTAATTTCTTAATTATCTTTCGCTTTGATATTAACTCGCGTCTTCTTTATGAAACATACGTACAAAAAAATTATTTCCCGATCCGCTGATTTGTTTAGTACAAGATTTCGTAGCCCGCTCGTACCAGGACGTAGCGTCGTAGCAACGGTCACAGTCGCGTCTCGTAACTCTCATACTACGCGGCCAAGTGCTACAACAGTACGGTGCTACGGTGTAACACATGCACGATATTCATTACAACTACACAACTAATTTCTACGTGTCCTTTGGTAATGAAATAAAACGCTCTAAAAAGGATTAATATTTGTATTATTTCCAAAACAAAAGGAAAACAATAACAATTGTCAAAAAAAATATAAAAAAAGGACAAAATTATTGTAACATCGCTACAAGGTTTCGGGTACATGGGTAGAACGCTAAAAGTGGCGGACGGGGTGAAGCGTGCAACAGAGACAGACAACATCAAACTAACACACACTCACCCCTTTATTTCTTTAGTCTGTCGTGATAGTTTGATGCGATATCTGTAACAATGTGCAAACGACCTAGCTATAGTGACAGTGCGTATACAATTTTTTAAGGAAAATTAGTTGAAATTTATTCAAAATAATCGTAAGCTCTACAACTTTGTGTTGAGTAATTCCTAAATTGGATCGTGTGTGAGATTATTGTAAAACAATTTTGTTCTTACGTTTTATTATTCTACTAAAACTAATATTTTAGCTAAGTTCTGTACAGTATTGTTATTCGTTGGTAAAAGTCCCAAGTAAAGGTGTGGGTAGCCCGTCTTACTATGTTTCGGTAAAAACCCAGTGCAAGCTCGATGTTACAGGGACTGCAAACCAAGAAGCAGTTGCGGCGGCGCTCCCGCCCACTGCCTCCCAGAAGCAGACAGTGCGGCCACTTTGCGAGATAGTCCTCGAACGATACGGTTCATCGGGATTCTTTATCTGACTGTGCTTTACCTGCTTACCTGTATACTATATGAAATTTCAAAATTCTATAAGAATTCTTAAAGTTAATAAAAACATAAGCTTAATAAAAAACTAATAGTGCTAGTGCATACACATCACACATTAATAAATTGAGTTTAAAGTAGAATAATAAAATAAGCTACGAGTAGTATGGGCTTGGCGGTAGTTAAAGTTTAATATTTACAAAGCCTACATAGATTAAAATTAAAATTTATTAAACATAGTCGAATAAAATGGTATATATGTATATTACTTAAAAGTAATTTCTTATTTTTATTAGTCGTTGTTGAAAGTCACACCGTGTAGTTGAATATTAAATTTTTATTTTTCAAATGGCTTATACCGGCACGCGAAATGATCGGTTAGCTTCCGTCTTCTCTTGTATATAGAGTTTTTTAATATTCATACATATATCCCGCAAGCGCTCCCTGAATACTTATTACAAAAGGTAATCTTTCAAGTATTGAACCAAAACAACCACAACCTCAGGTATCATTGAAACCCTTTGACTCGTTGAAACCGTTCATTTATGTAAACATAGATATTGACAAAGCACAGGGATTTAATTACGAGTATTTATGTGTCAGTATTATACAATGGACTCGTGGCCACGGAGCGGCCCTGACCTGCGCCACTCCACCCGCTCCTGAGCTCTCTCTATCCAGCTTCCGGCCGCCCTCTTCATGTCATCCGTCCACCTGGTCGGGAGGTGCAACTGTTATTTACATCTTCACATTTCACCTGCTCAATGGACACAAGTTTCAAATTACACTTAGAAAACATTTTGGCTCCGAGAGGGACTATCATCGTTCCATTTCTACATTATTACGGAGCTAGGGGACAAAACACTCGACCAAAAAGCAATACGTTATGCAAATGCCAAGCTCACACTAATAACACTGTCACGGGACGTAAAACGGGAGTGTTCAGACCGTGTTCATCAGCTTCGATCGTCGCCGTGGACGCGACACGATTCGCCCAATTACCGTTTATCACATAATCTCGCCGTTCAATATATAAACTTCGTACGTCTGCATCTGCCCTTACGTTGTATTTAATTACCAAATCTGCCGACCGTACACTGATTTATCACACTAATACCCTATTAGACGTATGCGGTACGCGCTAATCTTAATTGCGCCCTAATTAATAAGGTCGATTAATACAATCGCGGCCTCGCACTCGAACGCAATATCTCATCGGGGCGTCCATTGACGGGACATCATTGACGATCAGCTAGCACGGGATACTCGCCACCGACAGTAAACGTTACCGCTAGCTACATTCAACCGGCAATGATGTGGTAACTCATTATTATACCAATTATACATAAAAGTTTTCATTTTTACGCGTACTGTTGACATAAATTAGTGACGAAATGTAAAAATATTATTGACAAAATGTTTATCGTTAACAAATTAGAAAAAAAAAGGTTTATCGTAATATTGTCTGGTATTGGATACTCCGCTACTGCCGAAGATTTGGGCTTTGTCCGTAAGCCGCAATAGCAGCGCTCGCATCGGTCACGATCACACCGCGTTCAATATGTCACACTAACCTGCAGTTACGACCTGTCACCCATTAATTCGGTTCACTAGATTCGGAATCATAAATACTATAAATGGAAATGTGCCAAAGCAATCAAGCCGGCTAAATTAATTCCGGTTGTCGAAGCCGACGCTGGCGATTCGATTCGGTTCGTGGGTTATTTGTAAATAGTCAATATTGGATATTAATTGAATTAGAGCCATGTTTCATACTGAGTAATATTGTTATAGCTCGATTATTTTATATGGCGTTTGATAAAGATACGAGTATAATATGTTAAAACATGGTCAAAGTAAAAAAAAACAAAATTTATGAATTAAAGTTATACTAGTATGATCAAATATATTAGTCCTTTGAATCAATTTTAATTTACATCAATCGAGTAGCCGCTAGGAGGTAACGTCGCTGCACCAGACTTGCACACGTTTCTGTTTTTATTTTTAAGTTTGGCACATTATCTTAATGCTTATTATTGTGTATGTTCCGTTTGTAAATCATCACGAATAAACCTGTTTTTCTTCTTTCTTTCTTTCTTATCAATTTATTTAGTCAAAAATGACAATCCAAAAGAAATTGGAATGGAAAAGATATTGCACCTTTTGAGTATATGTTAGTCAACACCGGAAAACAATTATTAGAATTAGAAGGCAAACAATTAAAATTATAATAACATTGTCTTGTACATATCACTTGATTGGGGACAAGAAGGCTGTAACTGTAATAGATTAAATCATGTGAATGCGACACGCGCCGCGCTACGCAAACATTTATATCTGGCATCTTAGTGTAGAGTGTAACCTCATTTAATTATATGTACAAATGGCTGAACATGTCTAAGTTGATAATGTCAGTTACAAGACATGTTAGTGCAATGAGTTACTAAATAAATGATCGTCAATCAGAACAATAAGCACCGACATACTCGTACTGCCGTCGTCTCGGCGCGAATGTACAGACGGTTAGAAAGTGTTACCTACATATGTTGTAACTTCTGGAGCTCTACCGCAAAGAGTAACCGTAAACTTGGGGCTACAGATCTGAACGACCGCACATACCTGGCAATAGCAATTAAATCAAGCTATGAAAGAAGAAGCCTTTAAAACTACAGATATATGTACGTAGATACATAAATCTGAAACGGTGTCAAAGTTACGGAGCGCGATATTTTCCTAACTGAAAGAGGCATCGTAATTATAAAACTATTCTGAAAATTGAGGTCAAGGTCTCAGATCTTAAGCGTTGCTCCATTTTCCTTTCAGAATTTCTGAGCAAGTGCCTCACAATTATGTTTTATTCTCTTACAGGCATAAAACAATGGACGAGCGACCATTAAATTAACGAAAACACTCGACTTTTAAACGATAAGCCTACGACGGACTGCAGGTAGCATAGTTCTGGCTATTTCATATATTTTAGCCTGTTTTATAGAACTTACCATTTATAGTTAAATGCACATACATTTGTACTAGCTGACGGAACCAAATAATTTTAAAATATCATCTATTTACATCTTATATTTTTTTACTCATACAAGCGAATCGATCTTTGGAACCCATCGGAAAAAAGGTTTTGTGCAAAACGTGACCTAATAGCTTTAATTTCACTCAGAGATTTTTTTGTAAGCCCTAAAGGAGTTACGTTTTATTTCCTTCCAGCTGTAAAACAACGGAGCAGCAACCGTTAAATTAGCGAAGCACTACGGCCGCAGAATGTGAAGCAGCAGGCGGAGAGCTGCCGAACGTTACAAGGAGGTTTCATAGGAAATTATCTTGGTATGTGTGTTTTAGATTTAGTTATTCTTTTCAATTACAAATAAGAAACAAATTAGGTAAATAATTAATAGTAACTTACAATTTTCAGTTTATAAATAGTTGCCTTATTTAAAGAACTGGAATAAGTCCATAGCTCACCGTAAAAATGTTTCCTAATGTTTTGGAATTTCAAGGAATATCAATTTTCGGTATCATTTTCTTGGCTACAGCTACATAGTTTGCGTCCCAAAGTTGGGCATGAGCCCCTCCCGTCACTGCAGAATGCCTGCAGCGTACTTCTCTATGCTTTACGCGCTACTCAAGCGCGGATTCTATAATTTCTTAACATTAACCCGATTTATTAATCAGAAGCAAAGATATAGCATGATATTAAAAAAGATCGTTGGAATAACATTTGGAAGAGAATAATGTCGTTTGCTTCGAATAGCATAGTATATTGGTAAAAATTTACATATTATAACCATACGACATGCTGTAAATATTCTTTCGCTGCGATGGAACTGAATAAAAGATAAGTTTTCATACACTTTATCACTTTGTAAATCAAACGTGGTACTTACGTATATGTTTTCATCGAGTATCGTTCTCCGCAACGTAAAAGAGTGCTGTAAAAATACTTTTCATTGCTGCGTAAAAAAATTTTTGACGATTAATCGATAGGCGTTCGATCACGTTCCCGCCCGATGGAAAGCGGAGATGCGCCCCGAGGCGTGCGACGACAACGCGATACTTTAATGGATATAACAAAAGCAGTGAATACTTCATTAATAAACGTCCTTCCATCCTAACGTGTTCGCGGCGAGTGTCGTCGAGATGAGGCATTAGCGGAACAAAGTAAGTACAGATCGCACCGTTTATGACGACGAGAACGAGCGCTGTCTTCTAACGGAAGGTCCCCGGTCGTAATGCGACAGCCGCGTCACTTTACAATACGCCTTTGCTTTATATACATATACTGCTATAGGTATATTATAATAATAATCTCACCTGTCCTGTGTTACTTGAGCCGGTAAACCGCCGACAGGGCACGTACGGATAAGGTTATTAGAACAGCTATTAGGGTAAGCTACGACCGACGTCGCCGAGGTATTAATTAGTGACCAGTTTACGATACTATTGATACGAAAAATAATGCTCTCACCGTTCCCTTTGAAACTTGAGCGACTGGACCCTCTGGGGTAGCTTCTGTCGGAAGGTCCACAGATGCAGCTGGTCGTCGGCGCACGCCGTCACGATCCCGCCCTCGTTGACCAGGAAGCGCGCGTGCAGTACCGCCTCGCCCGCCTCGTGCCGGACGTGCGCGTCCACGCCCGGACCGCCCAATCTGAGTGCTGGTTAGGAAACTTTTGGCATATTTGTTTTATTGGAACAGAGTTCCTTATCGCGCGTTGCGAAAGGGGGCTAGACGGAAAAAAATTTGACTAAAATATGTAACGACACTTTTTACTATAGTTGTAAGCCGTGCGGCGTGCGCGTGTTTCTCTGTCTGTCTCTCTCTCTTTCTCTCTCTCTCACTCTCTCTCATAGAAAGCGAGCCGGTTATTTTCGTTTCGTCTTTCTATTTCGCATTGAACAGTGTGGTGTCGCGACAATTATTTTTGTTGAGTGTATACAGGTTTTTTGTACATAATAAAAAATAATAACAATAATGAATCCTGACAGTGTTTCTGCACGAGTTCCGGATATAGCCGATGGAGTTAAGTAGAGATTTTATACAGATAATAATAAAATAAAGTAAAAAAATATTATAACTTAAAATAAATAAAATTTTATTACAATTCCTTCACTAATTAATCGAAAGGAACTTCGTTCCATCCGGGTGTCCCTTGACACCTGTCTTTAATTTATATAGTTACTTATCCAATGAAAGCGTTTAAAGTGTGCCGTGAACTCGGTTTCTTCAATTCTCATATAAAAATAAACCATACATGTACGGGTATCAATTCCACAAGAGTACGCGTGTCGATGCCGTTCGTGGAGGAGCCTGGAGCGATACGTCGGGAGGATGTCGCGTGGCGTATTACTCTAATGTTAGGTCGCTGTGGAGTCGCGCTAAAGTGTGACGTTCGCGCCGCCTCTGCTCCGTTTTGTGTCGTTGCAGCTGTGTTATCTCTTGAATCTATTGCGAATTGAGTCGCTATTATAGGTAATTTAATTTCTTTTGATTTCCGCTATACGTGCAATGTTTTGTGACTACAGTATTTTTTTAAATAAATAAGACGACATACTGTTGCATCCACATCGTACCATAAAGAACCGTTAATGACAGAAATACACAGAACATTTTCGACTACATTTCTCGGTTAATTATCGTAATGACGATCCTTAGTTACATGTAACTGCTACATAGACATATTTGAGTTCCTTAAAGCTATTCGACTGACAAAATCCATTTGTTAGACAAACACGAACAGCAATGTGTATGTTTGTTCATTTCCAAGATACGTGTATTCGCAGGGAGGTTTTCGGTTCCCTAAGCCAAATGCACATGTTGCCGCCATAAAATGTCTGGGCGCCGCCGCACCCTGCGCTCCGAGCAAATAGTGATTGTTGTGTATATTGTCAATGTCAATGTCAATGTCAAAAGTAAG
>DWEM01000702.1:0-17372 GCA_018245935.1 Agara belti belti
AACTGGTGAAATGTGGGGGTGTACTACACTCCTCTGCTTACCCCTTCGGGGAATACAGGCGTGATGTTACGTTTTTTTTTTTTTTTTTATTATTAGATGTAATTTTAAAATAATCGTGCTGACGAAAGCTTGTGTTGAACACAGAAAAAAAAAATATTTGATTAAATGATTCAATCGTATATATTATTTACAGAATACGGTAATTTCGGTTCATCGGTTTATATATTTCAATAATTGGATCAGCACAATGCTCAACCCGATTCTCTTTAGCCTCATGTCTACTAAATTCAGAAAAGCACTTAAGGTAAACTATTCCATTTTTAGGTAGTACTTGTGGATATGAATTTAAAAAGATCTTAATTTACTTTTCATTGCCTTAACATAGGCACCTATAACCCTCAAAGTGAATAATCTAATATGGTTAATCTTAATTTAAAGGTTATGTTACATTTCGATGAAATTGTTATGAAAGTAAAGCAAAGACCATTTTTTTAGTTATTTTGCAAATCATGAGATATTATTAGAGATGTTATTATGAAATATTGAATTTTTTAGATGCTGTGGTTCTCTAAAACGAGAGGACAATCTTCTAATAGAATGAGTCTATGAGTACTCGTAATGAATACTCGTAAATATTTGGATTGAGCTTACGAGATATGATAAACAGTACTCCACAAAGCCACAAACCAAGCAGTGAACGGAATAGAAACACATATATTATTTGACAATAATGCCTCTTTTGTTCTATATTAAACAGTTGACTATAATCCTTGAGATTGCTTCATTTACCCACAAATCATCCATGTTCTGCTAATTGTTTGGCTATTTGTGTGTTTCGGACAAAACTGCTGAAACAACTGGTGACTATTTATTCATCACTACACTACTAGTAGGGCCTCACTCTTGGAGGACCTCGCACATCAACAATCCCAGTAAAAAAAGCCAAAAAATCAATCAATCGATCACATGGAAAATCAAAATTCATTCGCATTAATTCCTATTTAACATCAATTATGGAGTACCACAAGGTAGTGTGCTTGATCTTATTTTACTTTTAAGGCACATAAAAGAGTTAGCTAATGTAAAAGTTGACGGTTATAATATTTTCTGTTACGTCGATGACATGGCTATCATTTTGATTTTTGTTTCGACAGATTGTTTCAATTGAAACTAATTTCACAGTAAAGCAGAATCAACGAAATAAATTATAAAGTAATGAATGTCAAGCTATACTTATAGATTTTCAGATGAACTTTTCGTATGTAAGTACTGACTATCTAGTAAAAATTATGTTTAAAATTGACATGATTTTCTGAAATGATACTACCTCAAATTATGAATGGAACTGGAAAATGCAGAATTGAAGTTATACATCGTATAAGACCGTTATTTGGCCAAATGCATTAAGCATTTGCGCCGTCACATTTGCATAATCGGTTAAATCGAGAATAAACATACTTTACAGCATATGCAACCTTCTAACTGAAACACAAATGGTTTTAATAACAAGTGCTTCACTATCGAAATAAGTGTGGCAGTTGTACTGCCCCGTACAGACCGTAATACACTTTCTATCATCCATCAAACCTCTTATTAATAGTCGCATAGTACACAAACAAAAACGTGTGTAATTAATTATCCATCAATCCATTTATTTGTCCTTTTTGTGGAAAAGAGGATAATTGGCATTGGCAACGTTAGATATAACATTTTGCTATTATGTACCACGCATGTCCGCTACAGGCGGCCTACCATAAGTAACTAAAGATACAAATGCTAATTATAAAACAAACATTGATGGACTTATAAACAATCCGATCTGAATTAAATATCGTTAACAAATTAATTATCTTACAATAAGACTTGATCAATGAAACTTATGGGGTATATGTTAAGGTTTTAATAGACAATAATGGATTGAAAAACGATAACAAACTCTTGACTATGATTACGATTGCCAAACACTATAAAATTGAATCGATAATCTAATAATGCTAGTTCACAATTGTCTGGCTGAGTGAATGGAAGTTTTCGGAAATTAATCCATTAACTCTAAGGCACAGTTTGTTCGACACTAGGGTATATACACCGTAATTTGATTGTCTTTGATCTTAGGGTAAACAAAAAAAATATTTTTTGCGAAAGTAGGGGTACACACACGTACGAAAGTTTTTACAGAGTAGGTAGGAACACCATTTACGGTGTTCAAATTTTAGATACGAGTATACATGACGGTTCTTATAAGTAAGAGGTGGTTAAACGCTGAATATGAAAAGAGAATTAATTGTAAAATGTTGTATAAAGAAAATTATGTAGTCCAGTTGAAATATATAGTGGAGCAAAAAAACATTTCCTCGGATTTTCATTTGGTTCTCTAATGACACAGTTAGAAAAGACAAAGGCAGATAGCGATGTCTAATAATAATGTAACGCGAGTTTAAATTTAGCAGTAATAAATATTATACAGTAAAGAAATATATTTTAATGTGATATATGTCTAAAACATAATACAGTACAGTACAGTAATATTCAATAAATTTTTGGATGGTGTACGTTATTTAGTGTCTTTACCCGATCGTTTTCACGTTAGGTTGGCTAGCTAACATTGACTGTTGGCACACATAGTTTCAAAGCGCCATCGCCTTTAATGAGGTAAATGTATCGGTCAGTTGTGTAAGGACATTCATTGCTGAAACTCTTTTACAATATCCTCTTACCTAGCATTTTTTCCATTCATGTCCAATATGACAGAAGTTTTCCAGGGGTCCGATTATTATTACTGGTCTCAGTTTGTGGAGAAGAGTCTGGAAGACGATCCACTTTGGGTTACAGCACTTTTTGTAACGGCCATGCTAGCGATCTTCATGGTCAGTGTAATAGGCAACCTTCTCACTTGTACCGTCATATACTACGACAAGACCATGCACACCGCCACCAACTATTACCTATTCAATCTGGCCATGTCCGATTTGATAGTGACATTAGGAATTCTTTTGGAAGTGTACGAATACTTTACGGACACTTACCAATTTGGGACCATTGTGTGCAAGATCCATTTCTTCTTCATCGTTGTGCTGTGGAACCATAGCATATTGATAATGACGACTCTAGCTATCGAGAGATACATCGCGATTTGGTACCCGCTCTTACTGCAGTCGAAACCCGTTTGGAGGAGAGTGACGAAAGTCATCATTGTCGTTTGGGTGATAGCCATAGCTGAATCGTTGCCCGAAGTCTGGACGGTCGATCTGATAAAGACCCGCAAGTCGTCAATATGCTACACGATTCCAACGCCATACGCTCGTCTGATCAACGGTTGTCTAGCGTTACTGACGTACGTTGTGCCACTTGTGATCATGACATTCGTTTACACAATGATCGCGTTCAAAGTGAACTGTTCGGAGAAGAGCAATCCGGACAGCAAGGTGTTCAATCAGCGCGGGAACAGGAAGAAAGTTAACAAATTGATTGGTATGTTTACCGACATTGTTGTATTAAGGATTTGGATTTTATTGGATCTTAAGGGAACTGTAGTCAATTTGTCTTTATTTTTATAGGAATTACAACAGTTCTCTGATAGTTCTACTACCTCATTTCGACATTTTATTTAAATGGACAGTTAAAAGACAAAATATTTCGAGATATTCTCCGAAGCTACGATGTTCAGTAATTGACTGATTGATTTTCAGTAGCCCTGACACTCTCGTTCCTGATCTGCTGGTTGCCATTCTTTACACTGCGAATCATGATTTTCGCCTGTAATGTACGACAATTCACGCGCTTGTTCCAGGTTTGACACATTTATTAGTACATATTTAATCTTATGTTTAAAATGCTGTTTTAATTTAAAATATTTGTATTACTCTAGCTCTAGAAATTTCATTTGGGAATTGTAAGGGAAAGAACTAACTTTAGTAAGTTCGTTGGCAATGATAGTGAATATGGTTTACATTTTTATCGTTATTAATGATAGGTTTTGTACCAGTATATATGTGTAAAAATTAAAATTAATATTTTGAAAAAAACAATTTTTTCAGTATTTGGGCTCTGTTCACCGGTTTATATATTTCAATAACTGGTTTAGCACGGTGCTCAACCCGATTCTGTTCAGTCTCATGTCCACTAAATTCCGAAAAGCACTTAAGGTAAGGTGTTATTTTAAATTTAACATTGTAATTGTTCATTAACATATACATATTTAAAAACATCTAAATTTACTTTTCACACACTAATGAACTGACAGACAAAATAAAAGTTATTATATTACCGGTTAAAAGGCTTCATCGGATTTCGATGAAACTGCAATTAACGCTATGGAAATATATTTTCAAAATATCAAAATTAGAAGCGGCCCATTGTAATACAGAAAATTATTGATATGTTTCAGATGCTTTGGTCGTCTAAAACCAGAGGACAATCCTCTAACACGCTAAGACTATGAGGTAACTCGTTAATATTTGGAGTGAGCTTACGGCAAATGATAACCAGTTGTCCACAAACCAAACAGCGAACGGCAAAGATACATAAAATTGTTTATCAATGATACCCCTCGTACTCAATATTAAGCTGAGGTTTAGAATTAGGGGGATTGGAAAAAGAATATGACGCAAATTGGCGCGTTTAATCCCGTTAAGCGGCAACATGAGATTTAACAGATTACGTATTGTACATATTTGGAGAAAAACATTGTTTTGAAAAATTATCAAAAGCAAAACAAACATGCTCATTTTATCGATATTTACTTGCCGATATACAGATAAACATTGCAAAAAACGAAAAGGATACGAAAAATCATAAGATGCTGAATATTTCAAGGATCATCCTACTACTGAATAGAACCCGACCATTACCAGATTACCTTATTATCGTGCACTATTAGCAATCCATCTGACTATGTATTAATTGGTTAAGGCTAAAACTTACTTGACTTCGATTGTGCCTAGAAAAAAATTCCAGGCACAATCGAAGTCAAGTACCTAATTACATAATTAATTAATGCTTACTTATTTACTTAGTCCAGTCATAGTCAAGTAGACCACTAATAATTGGAAACCTTAGTAGAAGTTTCTGCAAAGTTTTGTAACATTACGAAAAATCTAATTGTTTTTTTAACTCTGACTTTTAACATTAATGTTTAAAAAAACATTAGTTTAAAAATAATCTAATAGTGAACTTATTTACATTTGCGCGGGAAAAAACGCAGCTGGTCTACAGACTAAATAAAAATGTTGCCAGTACTCTTTGTGTCTTTATTTATCCAGTAGTTTCTGACATTCCCAATTTAATAGACTGACGAACAAATCACATTATATGTCGTAAACAAATCAGTTATACTTATATTGTTTCTGAAAACAACAAAAGAGGACAGGTAGGTACCGTTTACAAAATAATATTTCTACATAATTGACAAGAATGTTATTCGACTGTGAAACATATTTTTGGCTGTGGACATACTAGTCAAAAGTCGGTATAAATAAAAATTTTGTTCGACGGATAGTGTCAATTTGATAAACTTGACAACCGCTAAAATTATCAAATTTGCTTAATTGCTCATGCTATGCTTATTGCTTATAGGTAGTAAAGACTTTCTATAGCTTCTCTATTTAATCAAAATAGTTTTTTTCATGAAAATGTTATAACGGTATTCTCTAACAAACACAAATATGTCGGAATCGGAAAATACTGAAGCTATGGACCAAGAAGTGAAAATAGAGAGTAGCCCGCGTAAACGAGTACGGCATCGGAAGAAACAGCTTTACGAAAACATATTGAAACAAATGGAGTTCTACTTCAGTGATGCTAATTTGAGTAAAGATAGATTTTTGGGGGCACTGGTGCAAAATGACCCGTTTGTTCCAATTGCGGAGTTTTTAAAGTTTAACAAAATTCGCTCCATGACTCAGGATCCCTTGGATATCGTCAAATCCATGAAGCATTCCACCATATTGGAGTTGTCTGAGAACAAGCTTAAAGTGAGTAGAATATATTAATACACCTTACATCAGACAGACAGCATAACATGAGGTCAGTGGTAGAATAGCACAGACAGCACGTTAGAATTGTGTACGTTTATACAATATTGATTAAATATAGTCAAAAATCAGTGTAGATTAAAAATTTTTTAGGTGCGACGAAAATCTCCAATGATGCCCTATGACGCGGACTTGAGGACTGTTTATGTGGAGTCCATACCTATTACTGCGAATCGAGAGTGGCTCGAGCGAGTCTTCTCAGACTATGGTCATGTAGCATACATATCTCTACCGAAATTCAAGAATTCACAAAAAATTAAGGTAAATTTATATTGGGTCGTTATATACTAAGTAATGGCAATAACAAAACATTAATTTTGGACAAATATGGTTACAATCGAAGATAATTATAATTAAAGTAATATTATTCATAACTTCTATGCTCCACTCTGAGACGTTGGTGTCTTCTCAAAATGAGAAGGTTTAAATTTTAATTTGATTGTAACACATACTTAATTTTACATCGTCCAGGGTTACGGTTTCATAGAGTTTGATAGACCTCAAGATGCACAAAAGTGTATAAATGCATTCGCGAAAATGGGATGCAAGTTACCGACAGGCATGGCGCCGGAGGAATTATCTTCAATCAAAATGTTTTCAATCGAGGAGTCGGACGCTGTTGAAGAATTAACGGAGTATGAACCTCCAAAGAAAAAGCCTAAGAAGAATAGAGACAAAAAGCTTAAGAATTTAGAGCTCAAATTGGGAAATGAGTCAGATAGTGACCGAAGAGGAGACACGCCCAGTGTAAGAGTGATAATTTTTACTAGCATTCTGTAATCTATTAAACTTTGTATTTTCGTATAGTCTGTATTTGCATTTGTAAGGAATATTCTCTCTAATCACTATACCCTTAATACTGGTAATCATTGCTAGAAAATATCAAGATTTTACAGGAAAAGTTGTATAATAAAGTTAATTACTAGGAAAGCATTTATTTATGAAATGACTTTTTTCTACTTTCAGGATGAAAATAAAAGTATTACTACACCTCTAAACACACCAGGTGAGGTACGTAGACAATTTAAATTTGGAAGCACTTATTTCATTTATTCACAGCCAGTACACATTATGGCTTGATAGCCAGCAGATAGTGCTATTCTGAGTTGGGTATTTTATATGAATTTAAACATTGTAGGCATGGATGTTGGTGAATTTTTGCTTGCTCTTGGAAACCTTAGACGACCTGGACATTTTTCTTTGCTTAATTTTGAAAATATTATTATTAACTTATCTTGGATATCATAAAACCTTAATTTTCGTTTCACCATCTTTTTTATATACAGTACTTGCTTAATGAAACATAAGGCTGATAACCATCAACACTCACGTTTCGATGAACACCAATGGGATATCCTAAATTTAATTGTAAACTAAATAAAAACTCACTAATTTTTCCCATAATTCATTGTCATGTGATTGCATTTTGTTTTTCTTAAGTGCTAGACTACCACTCGGCCACGGCCTTGCCTGATATGATTTATATTATTACAGGAAAACAAAAGTTTGGATACAGAGTCAAAAGATGAAGCCACAAGCCACGATGAAGGCAAAATCGATGAAAACAAACCGAGGAAGAAGAAAGCTAAAAAAAAATTAAGAAAAGATAAGCGAAAATCGAAAGATACATTAAAAAACGGTGAAGCGCCGAAAGATGCAGTTTGGGGGCTACAAATCCTTCCAAAGGGCGAATGGAAGGCGCTAAGAAACAAATATTTGAACTTACAAAGGAAGTATATGAAGGAAATAAAAGCGAATCTGCAGAGCAAGAGGAATTCATATTTATCGCTTTCCGCTGCACCAGCTATTGGAGCAGCACCAGGTAAACAAAGCTAAATATGAACTATGAAACAAATAACACAGTTAGTCAAATGAAATCTAATGATTGTAGAATTTTAGAAATGCTGGTAATTTTTTTATTCCGATATATTTTCATATATGACTTATCGTTGATTAATTATTATTTTAATTTCAGTAACAGATGCTCACACTACGAATAACAAAAGTGTCGCCCCGTTAGAAAAGATACCGGGTGTTTTTGTCAAGGAAGTGTTGCCGGAGCCCTGCCTGGATGTGAGGCTTACTAAACGTACGGTTAGTAAATGTTTTTTACACGTAAACAGTCCGACAATAGGTAGGTAGTTGTGGTTTAATGAAACATGCAACAGCCATATATTACCACTTCTGAAGGAGAGTTCATATATTCCATTTTTAAAAATGCCACCCTTTACTCTGCTATTATGTTTGCATTTGTATATGAAATTAGTAGTAATAATTAGTATGATAGTCAACATGCTTGATATAATGTAACCAACATTTTCTTAGTGCTGAATATGATATATAACCATTAATCTTTATCGCTAAATTATTTTGATCATAAATGCAATACATACCTCTTGGTTCATAATTGTACACGAGTATTTTTATTACCTCCGACATTTCTTGTGTCCCACTGTTGGGCATAGATTGGCTGTTTGGCCTCTTTTGTAAAGTACACAGTACAGTACTGCAGTATGTAACATTTAAATATGAAATTGAATTGTTCTACTTTTCATTCTTACAGATCAAAACAAATATACACGTTGAACACGTGGATGTAAAAGAGGGACAAACGGAGACCATTATCCGGTTCGATTCCGCCAAAGCTGCTGATGAGGTAAGCCACGTTCATAATTATATCAGTTCTGATTAGAAAAAATTCATTTGACCCGTCAGTAATTTGTGGTTTTACCCTTATTACAAACAAAGCCTATTTCTGGGGTCTGTTAAGCTCGGAAAAGGTGATGGTATTATATGAAAATCCCTGTAGAGAATTTACGGTGCACGGCACAGTTTTCACCATATCACTCTGGAGTCTGCGTTCCTATCTGATGTAACTTCCAGATGTGCTACTTAAAAATTAATCACTCTACTATTAATGCAATTTTGAATTCCGCCGGTTAAGAACGCCACACGATAGAGATAGATACAGCGGTGGTATAAAACAGGCACGCAAATTGATTAGTAGCTAATATAGCAAAGAGAATTAAAAAAAAATAGTTAACCGGTAACTGTAATTTTGTTTGCAGTACTGTTCGGAGCCAAGCAGACGCGCGCGTGTGCTATGCGGCACAGACGAGGAGGAGCAGTGGGCGCGCGCGGAAGCGGCGCGGGCGCGCACCACGGGCCGCGGGCGCGCGCGCCTGCTGGCCCGCGCCGCCACGCTGACGCCCTGCACGCCGCGCCGCCCCGCCTCGCCCAAAACGGCCGCCCACACTCACATACGATTCGATCAATAAATTCACATCCATTATAAAATTTGTTCATCTTCTCATTACAAGTATAATGAAATAACTGTACTTTAAAACCGATTGAATAATCATGTCACCTTAAACATTAATAATTACAGTTGTATAAATACCTATTCACCCTTAAACTTTGTTATTTTATTTCTTTGTGCTTCCTAACTACAGCGAAAATGATTTCGTTCCAACTGGTGTCCCACAAATGTATATTGGTTTCAAAAGTTGTTATATTCCAATATAAAGTTAATTATTGTATTTCAACAAATTGTATTAGTTACTTATTTATACTTACTATATAAATTCCCCTAACTACTATCCCTATATTTAATGACAACGGACCTGTTGTTCCATAATGTTTTCAAAACAATTCTGTACATAAAATTAAAACTAGAATGTATAAAAATTATTTATTACATCAAGTAAATGCAACATTAAATTCAGTCTTAAAAATATGTTTACGTATGGCTTAATACAAGGAGGCACTGGCACATTTTATGAAAACTATATTAAACACAGACTTGTACGGTACAAAGGTTATATGAAACAATGTCAGACTAAACCAAAGGAAGATACGATACTTGGATTTGCACAGGTTATGATTTAAGATAAGTTTTGATAGATATTAGATACTATACTTTGGGGCAAACGTCTGCTTACAATTTGGCAAAAAAGGTGAAGAAAAACATTACGATGCCACAATCCCGTTACGACTATTCGATATGTTCCAATTTTAAATTTTAAAAAAGCTCAGTGCGTTCTGAGCATTTTAAGGGACCGTGAATTTTTATTTTCGTTTAATCTGCGAAAACGGCACAGAAAATTAAAACTTAAAATTATGAATATACAATAACTGTAAAAATAGCTACCAAATTTCTTAAGTGTGCCTATAATTATTAATAAAAACAGTACTTTAGGTACTAATAAGTTTAAAATGTTATATACAAATATAAATTAAATAGACATAGTAAGTACACGGTAAGTAGGTCATGTAATTGATTAAAGATTATATAGTATAGTAGTTCCAGTCACATAAATATTGAGGTAAAAGCATAGGAATTTTGTACAGCAAAAGTTACTATAGTAGATATACGATGCTGGTTATAGCAGCCACTATATGTAGGAATAGAAATATGCAATATAGGAAGATTTTACTAAAAATATTGTTATATTATGATGGCTGGTAATTAGTAATCATTTAGACAAGTATAATTAGTTTTTCAGTTCGATTAAAAGACTGCGACATTTATATCGCTTGCATTTTAAAATTAGAATTTAAAATAATAATTTAAAAATATTCTTAAAGTAATGTTTCTATACTGTTACATACTGTTAGAATAGCTTTATGATTTGACTTCCACTTAAGTCTCCCGAATAATACCTTAAGGATACTGCCTTAAGACTAGATACAAATTTCGAAATACGGCACTATATCGTATACAATTATTATATTATTGTTTCGTTGTGAAACAAAAACAAATCTCTGCCCAACAGAACAAATTTCTGACACACTAAAATAGCCTGGCGATGTTTCATCATGCGATTACAAATAATCTTTCGTGTTCCTTAAATTAAGATAAATCTAATAGGTGGTTACTAAACAAGTATTGTGATGCAAAAAATATTGAAACGGTTCAATTCCAAAAATATTATTCCAGTTTCACACTATAATAATAATAAAACTATGTAAGTATACAAAACAACAAAGCACCACATGTCAAAATACCTATTTTATTATATTGCTAGCACATAAAAAAATAAAAATGTTCGCGAAATCAATTGTATGCTACATTACTATATCACAATTATTAAAGTTACCTGTTCAATTATTAATATTTACATAATATGGATATGAGGTAGACGTGGCTAAGCATCGCTATGAAGCTTCCATATGTCTGTGAACTGTTACCGGAGCGATCACGCTATTTTTCCCACATGGCAACACAGTGATATTCAAGTCTGCCGCTTTTAATCTCGGCTTAATTTTAGGCGGCAACGGGCAACTGATGTCAGACTTCGTATCGTCGGATAGCACTATTGGATCGTTTACTGAGAAGCCCGTAGCCTCAGAGTCCTCGTGAGGTGTCATTGTTGAATAACCCTGATCGGAGCCATTGGCGGTATGCGGCCTCCTGTATCCCGTTACAACACGATAAGGAGATATGGGTGCTTCTATTTCCATCGCTGGTAGCAATTTATCTTGACCCGATTGGTCGTGCATGTCATCGGACGGCAAGTGGCTCATTTGTACGTCTGCATCGTGCCAGGTCTCCGCTGGGCCGTCAACGTACAAGTTGTGACAACTAGCGGAAGTACTGTTCTGCTTGTAACAGTATATAGCAACCGCCACAACCAAGCTAACAGTGACGATGCAACCGGCTATAGGTCCAATTGCTGAATAACTGCATAGAGCATCTCTGTTGACACGGCCAAAGGTACCCTCTCCGTACGGCGTCACGGCACCTAACACGCCATTGAAGCACGTGGACTGTGACGTACAGAAGGAGTTCGACAGTGGGGTCCGACCGTCTTCATCAATTTGGCACCATTCACAGCCCAAAATCCCCAGGCATGCCGAGTGGGTAACATAAGATTCACATTGAAAATCAAAACACGATCGCAAATTCTCCGCGAAATTCAGAAAATAATGCGATTTATGATTGTTGTTTTCTGGTAGCATGCCGCATAAGGGTATATCCTGGTTGATTCGGGTTACGTTCGAATTAGGACACTCGTACAGTTCAGAGCTACATTCACAAGGGCACTCGCATTCCGTCTGCTCCATACGATTGCAGTTTAAGCACAAACGATCAACCATACTGCACGGGCAGAATGCATCAACGCTGCACGACGCATTGACGAGACCGATGAAAGCGTTTGTTCCCGGTATTACGGCTATGTAATAATGAACACAATGATCTCCAGACACCACATTAGAGAGTACGTTGGGCAGAGAAGTGTTAAATTCGTAGAATCTTTGTATAGTTTTATCAAAAACATTGCTACACAGTCGTTTCGTGACAAACCCCTTGTGGTTCAACATATCAATAGCGATCATTGATTCCTTGTGTGTGATATGTTGTTGCTCGATGGGGCCAGAACCGTTTGGATCCATCAATCCGGGATGGGAAACCAGATAACCGCGATTATTCATAATGAAACATTTAACATACGACATTGCGCACAGAGGCATGCTATCAATAAGTAATTTATACAAGAATCCCATAGTAATATCCATCGCTACAACCATGGTTGGATAGAAAGGACTTTTCACAGCATATGAAACGGATACAACATAACCGGCACCACCAACATCTAGATTGGGTGGCGTAAGGATGATTTTATCTGGATTTTCCAGAGCGTAAGTATACCATGGTCTCTTTACTGGCTCATAGTCATATTCTAACACTGTCCCGGGGAACATAACAAGCACCCCACTCTCGGTTACCGCATATCTTCGGACTATGTATTTAGAGTATTCGCCATGTAAATGTTGCCTCTTGTAAAACGACAAAATAGAGTTGAGAAATCCGACATCTTGTTGAATTTCGTTCTTTAAGCCAGGATTAGAAAGAAGACCGTGAGCGACACTCTTTAAATACGCTAAATAATTTTGCATGTAAGTAATAGCCTCTTGTCCATCACCCATGTCATATAGATAAGTGAACGGCGACTGAAAACTAGACGGGCTTAAGTACACAGTGCCCTGATCTATAGTAGCTACCTGTTTGAAATGTCTACATATTTTCCCAGTTTTAGGTGGAAACAAATCTAGTCTATGAAACAATATCTCCTTACTGCTTCTAGTAAAAAATATATTAGTCTTATTTATAATACTTTTTTCTACTAACTCTGAAACAATACATACAACATACAAGTTTTGAACCCATTTCCAAGAGTATGTGATGGACTTGGTAGAATTCTTATCGTACATAGTAAGATTACCTGTATCTTTTAGTAACATATCCTCTTTGACAGTTTTTATAAAACTATACGTTTCAATCTGCTCTATGTCAGTAAATTTAATTTTTTCTGTAGCCAGCTCCGGCCTTGGAAAATAACTGTGCATCAGAATCTTACCAGAGAAATCCATAACAAAGGCTCTTTTCTCATGATTCATGCTTTTGAAATAAATGATGTCTTCTGCAAGATCTGACCAGTACAAATCCAAACCCAAAATGCCATCTGAAGTTGGATAAACTAGGGGAACCATGAAGTCTCGTTCGGTGGCTTCCCAAATGGGGCTTACAATCTTTATTTTGGTACCATTTTTCGGTGGGAGTAGAGAGATAAATGCTGATGCTACTTGGCCTATTACACCGCTATCATTTAAATGATGTTTCATCATGGAACGCTCATTCGAATGATTATGCCATTTATCAAAACTCAAAATTCTCAATGAACTATTTCTACTACCTTGATCATCATTTATCATTCCAATGGAGAATTTCACAAAATCCCCGGGGTCCGGGTAATGGGGAAATATTTTAACCCATGAATCATTCTTCAGTATCTTTGTGTCTGTCAGGAATATGAATAATTTTTGTTCCGGTACATTCTTTTCTTGGAGCAGGCTTCTAAGCTCGTTGTTTATTACAACTGGGGATAAATTAATATTTATGGTCACATCTAAAGATGATAGGTATTCTCTGAGTAACATTTTGTTGTTATCCGTAGCATTTCCTAAATTAGAAACACCATCGTTATTGCACATGTCTTCAAATTTTACAAAATCTGTCATGTTCGTTATTTTCAGCGCAATCAAGTCTGTACTCTGCAATGTATTTGCTATTTCCTTGACAACACTTATCACATGTTGTAAAGATTCTACTTTTATACTATTATCGATGATAAAAACAAGAAGTTTTGGATCGGGATGAAGTATCTTATGGTATAAGTATCTCAAATTTGAATGTGGCATTGCTGTACAATCTTTGTCGGTAGCGTAGTCTATATGGGATAAATAGTACTGCCTTTTGACTTTCAAATCTTTGAAACGATCCAGCATCTTTGACTTTGAATGTATTGATGATAAATTTTCATATATGTCAGGACTCTTTATGATTACAGTCTTACGAATAGAGTTGAAAGGACAAGGATGTGTGTAGGACGAGGCGTTGTTGCTGCTCATTGAGGCATTCATTTCTAGGAGAATGTTGATAGCTGAAGATAACTTAAAATTCAACTTGTCCACTATACTCGTCAAGACGCTGCTGTCGGAACTTTGATATCGGCTCACCTTGTACGCAGTTCGCACTTCGAAATGCGTCGTGTACTCGCTTCCGAGTTCGTCAACGACGATTTCATTGAATTTGCTTGCCAGTGTATCAGAAAGTTTGCGCAAGTTGAGTTTATTACCGCACCGGTTACTAGATTTTGTGCAGTTTTCATTTTCGGCGGATATCTGGCGCATGAGGACAGTCGTAATCATAAATAACAACGATTTAAACTTCATCTTGTCGGCATTATCTTTGATGCGCGTCACATTTGATTATATCTCCGATCCGATGTAGTGTTTACAATATTATCATGCACGCGATCCATCACCACTTTACATTAATATGAACAATCTTTAATTTTGGTAAAGCATAGATGTAAATAATTTCGCACACAATCTTATAAAATCGTCTAAAACTTGATTTTGAAAATTGTCTACTCCACCAGTTTTTTATATAGGCACTTGCCTACCCACCACTACAGATAAATACCTAGCTAGCTGCTCTCACTCACGATATTACTGCGTTGTCGCGCTGACAGTACCAAGTTTTTTTTAAAGCATTCCTCCAAGTTACAACGATTATTGAGATTTTACTACCAAGTATTCATGTGAAAATATAAATTAATGTAATTGAAATTGGAAATGAAATATAGGCTTTAACATATATTATAAGAGTACTATATTAAAAACTTAATAAATGCTAGGCTTGAAATTTTTTGCTGGGTGTAAATTTTAATATGATAATAAATATGCAGAATCCAGTTGCTTACATACCTTCAGAATATGTTGAATGTAATTTGTATTTTTACTTCTAAACTATCTAATCCTTTTACAATATGCTCAATTGCTTAGGTTGTATAGTTACTAAAAATCTTCGGTTTTAATACTTAGATAACAATCTTTTGTCTATGGTATTATTCCCCAACCAATGGTTATCATGTCTTTATTATCGAGCGAATTTCTCTTACTAAAATATATGTACCAAATATAGGTAGGTGTAAATATTTTGTTACTAAGGAAACAAAAAGTGTACGATACTTAAAGTAAATTAACGTCCCAATCATATTTGAGATCAATTTCGTGATTATCAAAATGACAGATCGTTCGATAGCGGTAAGTTGACGTTGTTACCAAATAAATTCGACATATTCTCATTTCAGAATCTCGATTGCTAAAGGTATAAACTCGAATGTTTGTAAGACTAGTGAGAATGAGAACTGTGAGGTAGTATTGTTTATTTATAATGTTATACGTAAAGTTGTAAGAAATTAATGTTTATTTTTATGATTCGCTTGACATTTGTTATTTATTTGTAGTTAATTGATCTGCCCTTGTATATGTCGAGTACCCATGGGTATGTTTTTCAAATGTTTATAGTTATATTCTTAAATATTTGTATTGTTTGAGTAGGAGACATTCTTATTTAATTGGATTAAATGCAATTAAGCATTCATTATTAAAGAAATATAAAATAATTTTAGATTAGCTGATTGGATTTTGTACTTAACTTGGATTATCCTAAATATATCGATTTACAGATATCATATTTTTAGTGCCAATCTATTATTTCGTACTGCATTTACATATTTTTAAAATAGATTAAATAGTTTGTTTCCATGCTATGAGAGTTTGGTAACTTACAAGTTTCTATTCTTGAGGACTAAGATGGTGGTCTCTAGCTTATAAATCTGGACCGGTATCAACATCCTTCAGACCAAAGAACAAATTCTTGTAATAACAAATGTAAATAGCCTGGAATTGTAGCTTTAATTATGTAATATACTTTAATATAGTATCTGTGGTTATCATATTAAACAGTCTGTAGTCTTGGTTTGGTTTTAACTTATTCTAAAACCTTATTAGTTCCTGTGTTTACTGCCAGGCTCGTCCAAGCCTGGAACAAGTGATGGCGATAGTGGACTTTATGGAGAAACATCCAGTCCTAGCGCTCGGGCAGTTGAGAGGCTTAGAGGGAAGGGATGAGAGCAAGAAGCTCTGGCTTAAGCTCACCAGAATAGTCAACAATATAACGGGACCAACTAGACCTATGAAATCTTGGATAAAGGTAAAATAAGTGTGTGAAAAGTACTTAATTTCTAAAATAGATTAAAAGATGTTTCAAATAAGATGTTAGTTAAATATATAATGTTTCTAATGAACCAAAAAATCACTAGGTGCACTTGAGTAGTAATAATTTGGTTGTTTTAAGTTTTATTTATCAAAATTATCTAAGCAATTGTGGTAAAACTTTGTTTTAAATCCAGCAATGCTTTGGTATTGATTTAACCTTTTAGTTCCTTAGTTGGCCGAGAGAAAAGACTTCCAGTTCAATAATTCCATTTTGCGGAGCAATATTTGTAAAGTTAATAAATCGATTTGTATTCATTCCAGTATTGGGCAGACAAGAAGTCAACGGTGAGATCGAAAGTCCAGTCCTGCGGTGGTGACAGCAACATCCTGTGCTCAAGTATCGAGAAGAAAATTTGGGATCTCTTTCTAGCCAACGATAAGAACAGTAAGATTTTAATATTTTATCCTTCAGTAGTACTTTCGGCAATAGTTTCTCTATTGTCCATATCCCAACTATATGCAAATTTTTTCTTTATTTAAACTTGTTACAAATATATGTTTCTCAAATTAACAACTGCTTAATTCTTTCTGATGTCGATGTAGTTGTTTATATTTTTTTAATTGTCATACCATTTCTCAATAACGAAAAAGATATTGATTATGATTCTCAAAAGTTAGCTATTTTAACTATATATTTATAAATTGATTTTGCTTTTAATGTTCTACTGCTATAGCTTGAAGGGTGCATAAATCCGAAGTACAATGACTTAG